>QMFG01001759.1:8234-51783 GCA_003314545.1 Ramaria sp. MG151 | reverse complement strand
TTCTCAATGTTATTGCTAACAATATATTTATTCATAACATTCAACTTTGATAATTGGATTCTGACAGGAGACTACAAGTCCATCGAAGGCATTTTCGCCGGATACTTTGACAATTCAAAGTCTTACAAGATTTGGATCCCTCGAACATGTTCTATAATCAAGGCCCGAGATGTAACATTCAACAAGATGGATCATATCGAGAGAACCACCATACACGAACCTCAAGAAGGAGACGTCGCACCCAGCCACGCAAATGAGGACGACTTACCCATAACCCGGATGAAGAACTTTATCACTCCACAAGTAGGACCTAAGGAGCCAAGTAAGGAAGAAGAATCCAAGGTGGAAGTTGAGATGGAAATACAAGAAGCAGAAGCTGAGGGGGAGAAAATAAGAGAAGAGGAACAAGAAATAGAAGAAGAGGAAGTTGTACCGAAGGATTTTGAATGCGGACCGTGGATGGACCCCTCAAATATTGAATATGGGAGAGGAAAACGACATGCGGCACTGCTCGCAGATGTGAGGTCACTGGCAGAAGGAACCAAGATGCTTGAAGACACCGAAACGGCGATGGTCGTATTGGCAGAAGATGAACTGGCCAACTACAAGGAAGCAATGAAGTCAGATATGGCAGAGAAGTGGAAGGAAGCTTGTGAGGATGAATATGAAATTTTAGGAGGGTACTGCACCTGGAAGCTCGTCAAGAAACCAGAAAATGCAAACGTTGTAGGAAGCCGCTGGACTTTTCGAGTCAAAAGGGATAACCTCGGACAAGTGAATCGTCTCAAAGCTAGACTCGTCGCACAAGGATTCGGTCAAATCAAAGGCGTCAACTATGAGGACACATACTCACCCACAATCCAAATGACAACAATCTGTCTCGTACTTGCACTCGCAGCAAAACACGACCTAGAATTGCAACAAGTGGACGTTAAAGGAGCTTACCTCAACGGAACGCTTGAGAACACAGTGTATATGAAGCAACCGGAGGGCTTCATCAAGAAAGGAGAAGAGCACCTTGTTTGCAAACTGAACAAGAGCATCTACCGGCTTAAGCAATCAGGGAGAATATAGCATGGAACAATGAAGAAGGAGATGATGAGGATGGGGTTCACACCTGGGAAAGCAGACATGACGATATACTTCCAATTTGGAGATAAAGGGGAGATTGTGATGGCGGCTTGGTATGTGGACGATGGCCTCCTCGCATCGAATTCAACGCAGTGGATGGATCAAATGGTGTCAGATATTAAAGGGAGCTTCGATATTCAAGACTTAGGTGAACCTACGCCTTTGCTTGGAATCAAAATAACCCGTAATCGCGATCTGGGCAATATTCATATATCGCAACCATCGTTCATCGACGCGATTGCCAAACGGTTCAACATTACAGCAGGACGAGGTGTCAATTCACCTATGGACATGAAAAGTGATCTAGAAGCCGCATTAACGATGCCGGAGAACAACGTCAATACAACATACACAGCGCTGATAGGGAGCGTCAACTATTGTGCTGTGGCAATGAGACCCGACATCGCCTATGCAACAAACAAGTGCGTGCAGTATACGTCAAACCCGGACGCAACACACTGGGAAGCAGTGACACGGATCGTCGGATACTTGACGCAAACAAAGGAATACGAAATCTCCTACCGGAGAGAGGGAGAGGGAATTAGAGGATACGCACACAATCTAGCTGGATACGTGGATGCGGATTTCGCAGGCAACAGGAATGACCAAAAGTCAACGACGGGCTGGATCTTCACATATAACAGTGCACCCATCTCTTGGGCTTCGAAGAAGCAAAAACTAGTGAGTAGATCCACTATGGAATCTGAACTCATAGCAGGTTCTTTTGCGACCGCCGAGGGAATATGGCTGAGACGATTAGGAGACGATTTCCAGCTCACTTTCACACCCATCCCTGTCTTCACCGACAATCAGTCAGCGATCGCCTACTCGAAGAACGAAATCAACAACAGTCGGTTTTAGCCCGGCCACTCACTTAGTTGAGTCCGTCATCTTAAGCAAGAGCAACTGTTCTCTCGCTTCGAGTATTTTTCTTTCTGTCTTGTCCCTCTCAGCCGGCTTGAGTTAATGCCGCTGCTTTCTTTGTTCATTGCTCCGCCCTCTTAATTATTAACAAGCAATTGGTCGTGGAAACTGATGCCTCGGACTACGCCCTCACCGCCATCCTGTCAACCTACACCCCGGATGGCGAGATCCACCCGATCGCTTTCCATTCTCGGACATTCTCAGGCGCCAAACTCAACTACGATGTCCACGACAAAGAGCTATTAGCAATTTTCGAGGCTTTCAAACATTGGTGACACTACCTAGAAGGACCTTCGGCCCCGATAGACATTGTCACCGACCACAAAAACCTGGAATACTTCTTGACTACCAAACTGCTCACCCAAAGACAAGCCTGATGGTCTGAATATCTGTCACAGATCAACCTCGTTATTTGGTTTCGGCCGGGCAAACTTGGTGTGAAACCCGATACCCTAACTAGACGATGGGACATCTACCTTAAAGAGGGGGGTAGCGACTACGCGACAATCAACCCACAGAACCTTCGGCCAATCTTCACGACTCAACAGATCACCGAGTCACTCCGAGCTACGTCCTTGATCCTGCCCTCTCTTCGCGTGAGCCTCGTCATAGACTTCGAAAAACTTCATGCTGATATTAAAGCTCATCTGTCTGCAGACCCCGAGGCTCTAAAACACCTCAGCGACACCTCCGACCTGAGATGGACGCGATCCGAAGATGGACTCTTGAAACACAATAACCAAATATATGTCCCCGAGGCTGACGACCTTCGGCTCCGAGTACTACAGTACAAACACGATCACATACTCATGGGACACTTCGGTCAGAACAAGACTCTATCCTCAATCAGGCGCGAATACACGTGGCCCGGACTCCGAACCTCGGTCAACAAATTCTGCAAGTCCTGCACCACATGCTCATGCTCCAAACCCCAACGTCACAAACCCTATGGCTTCCTCAAACAGCTCCTGATCCCTGAACAGCCCTGGAACTTGATATCCATGGACTTCATCAAACAGCTGCCTCAGTCTGCCAGCTACACTGCAATACTGGTAGTAGTCGACCAACTAACAAAACAAGCAATATTTATCGCAACACACAACACAGTCACCTCGGCCAACCTCATGAAGCTCTTCATCCTACATGTCTTTTCAAAACACAGCATACCCTCACACGTAACTTCAGACAGAGGTTTGGAGTTTGTCTCCCATTTCTTTAAATCACTGGGTAAAGCCTTAGACATGACACTTCACTTCACCTCGGGTTATCACCCCGAGGGCGACAGCCAGACCAAGCGTACTAACCAGACGTTGGCACAATATCTCCGAGTGTATAGTAACTACCAACAGAACAATTGGGCAGACCTACTTCCACTCGCCGAATTCGCTTACAACAACGCCCCAAGCGCCACAACAGGCGTATCACCATTCTTTGCAAATAAAGGATACCACCCAAACATCTCGGTCCACCCCGACCGAGACCTCGCCTCCTCTCGGGCCCAAGACTTCGCGATTGACCTAGACCAGCTACACCAGGTACTAAGAGAGCAAATCAAACTGGCTCAATCCCGCTACCAGGTCTTGGCCGACACCCGAAGACACCCATCCCCCGAGCTCCCAACCGGTTCTCACACCTTCGTCAAAGCACAATTCTTCCACACCACCCAACCCTCGAAGAAACTTGCTGAAAAGTACATCAGCCCCTTCGAAGTCCTCGGCCAACCCGGCTCCCACTCGTACACCTTATGGCTCCCGGACAGCATGCATGCAGTTCACCCCGTCTTCCACGTCTCAATGCTCGAACCTTCAGTCCCAAACACTTTTCCCAACCGCACCGAACCTCCGCCACCGTCCATTGAAATCGACAGCGAACCTGAGTACAAGGTATCCAAAATCCTCAACTCCAAGCTGGACAAGTGTCGAAGGCCCTGCAACCTCCTATACCTAGTCTGATGGGCCAGTTACGAGGGTACCGACGAAGAAACATTGTGGATCCTCGCGGCCGAGCTCGGACATGCATCCAAAATTGTGACCAAGTTCCACTCCACCTACCCAACTAAACCCAGACCTTGGACCCCGTAACCCGAACCTTCATTCCTTTCCTTTCTCACATGATCTCTCTCCTAGGTATATTTCAAAAAAAATAAAATAAAATAAAATAAATATATAAAAATCATCATCAAAACAACTATGTACACCTGCACACCCACACACCCGAACACCTGCATACCCAAACACGAACCCTATCCCTTCCCTCTTAAAGTCCTTTCCACTTACATAGACCTGAGCCCAAATCTGAACCAAAAACCCGCATACCCAAACCTGAACTTTATCCTTTTCCCTCTCCTTCCCCTTTCCCTTGTCCACCCGAACCTCAGCATCCATGTCACCCTCCGAACCCCCCCAAACCTCCAATCCCATGCCCCTCGTCTGAGGGACCCAATCCTCCGAGTCCCCAACCCGCTGCCTTTCAACCTTGGCAATCTCCCCGAGGGACCCTTCGATATGTTGAAGGGTCATCGCAGTGTCTTCCTGCGCCTCTACCCCTCACCTCAAGGCCTGGAGCAAGTGCTCCAAAACCTCCCCTGTGTGCCTCACCATGAGGGCTTGCTGCTTTCGGAGCCGATTGCCCTCCTCCAGGGCATCGACCACATGCTCTAATAGCACCTCCGAGATCCGAACGCCCCTTGGGATCACGACCTCGGCCAGTCCTGCAATGGGGGCAATCCCCTTGGCCTTCTTCCTTGAAGGCCCCTCCTCGACCCCACCAGAGCCTTCGGGGGGACCTCGCTTCCTGGCCCTTGGCCCCGACCCTTTGGCTGCCCCCGACCACTTGCAAGCGACTTTGCGTTCTCTGCCACGAACGCAAGAGGCCCCCACCTGACCCAGGATGCAGCGCTCACCGCGACGGCTGCATGGGATGCAGACCTCCTGTTGGGATGTCAACCATGAAAATAAAATCAGTAACAGACAATCACTCACCCCAGCTATCCGCACCCTCTCCGCACCACTCGCCTCCAGCTCGGCCGTCTTTCGGCTTTTCCCTTTCACCTCGGCCGAAGGCTCTGCCTGAGCTACCCCACCAGCCTCCTCCTTTGCCTCGGTCCTGACAGCGTGCCCTTCTTGGGCCAGCTTTGCGACCCTTGCTCGGGCCCCCTCCTCAGCCCGCTTCTGGGCCTCCTCCTTGGCCTGCTTCTGGGCCTCCTCTGTGGCCTTCCTTTTGGCCTCCTCTGCAGCCTTCTCCCAGGCCTCCTGCTCGGCCTTTTTACGGGCCTCCTCGGCCCTCTCCACCTCTTCCACCTCCTCCATCTCCCACAATAATCAGGCGCGTCGTTCGGTTATGGTCTTGGGTGCGGGATTGCTTGACATAGATGGGGAGCACCTAATTCTAAAAGACCTCCCACCACGCGTGCCCTTATATTCCAAACCCGACTCAAATGTGTCACGTGACTAGGACCCCAGGTACAAGGCTTCAAGGGCTCAGCCTTAAGGGGGGGGTACTGTCAGAACCCCCACTGCTGAACCGAACCCCCAGCCCTTCGGGCCCGAATCCCCATTCACCTCAAACACGTTTCATATCCGTCCCATCTGTCTGATCTCCTTTTGCATAGCTTATGACCCTGACCTCATCATCCGGTCTCCAATCCCTGAACCCCTCCGTATATAAGCTATTCGTTCATGTACATGATAATCAGTTCTGATATCAACTAAGATACCCCAATACACCTTGCTTAATCTCTACGCTCTTTCGTCCCTTTCGCTAAGGTCACGCCCAAACTTCAGGTGACCTCGGGCCTCGTCCGAAATACGGGACAGGACTCTGAGCTGGCACAGCACATAAGCTGAAGCCAAGTCCCACTCGACCCGTTCGCCAAGCCTCAGCCCCCCTTGGCAACCCGACCTTCACTCTGCCTCTGCTAAGATTCAGTTCTTAACACTTATGACCCTGACCTCAGTCACTCAGTCCCCGATCCCCGAGCTTTCCTGTATATAAGCTACTCGTTCATGTACATGAAAACCAGTTCTGATATCAACTAAGATACCCAAATATCTAATCCTTATGCTCCTTCGTTCCTCTTGCTAAGGTCACACCCGAACTTCAGGTGACCTCGGGCCTCGTCTGAAATACGGGACAGGACTCTGAGCTGGCACAGCACCTAAGCTGAAGCCAAGTCCCACTCGACCTGTTTTCTGAGCTGGCCCTCCTTGGCAACCTGACCCCGAACCTCGGTCGACTCTATCTTGAGTCCCAACCTTGTTTCTGCTTCCACCCTGACTCAGTTCTTAACAGGTTAGTTGTATCAATCAAAAAAAATTCTAATAGTAATAGAATGATATTTGAAAGTGAATAGAAATCCTACAGTAAAAGTGAGTAGCTTTTGGAATGTTTGCAAACAAATGCATAGTTCCAAAGAGATAGATATTCCAAAGGGATTCTATCTTGTGGATCAAATGAACTTCACAGTCCATGTTGACCACAGCCAATGATCTCACATACTTTTGAAGTGTGTTTAAACTAATATAAACCAAGTTAGAGTACTCACTCAAATGTATTGTTGTTGAGATATTGGTTTTCAAGGTAGCTCACGACAAGTTGACAAGTTCGGATAGAACAATCAAGTAGACGTACAACAATTGAACTAGGGAATATACATATGAATGCTCTGCCTATATATCAAACAGTTCAGAAGGCAGAGTGAATGGAGAAGAGTCCATGAGGATCGGAAGGTAGCTAAGGTACATGTATACTAATTGAAGGCCATAGAAAACAAAGAACAAGGGGGGTAGGAAAATTGTGAATGTGAAAAATATTAACAAACCAACAATAACTCTTGAAACATGTTTCTGAATTGTATGGCTCTTCAGGTAGGGATAAATGTGTGCAGCTCCTTCAGAGGGTGATCATGAGAGTCTAGAACATTCATATCATGGGGTCTAATGATATGGCATGTTATTGCATGCTTTGATAAAATAGAAATGACTCAATCAATGAGGTCATTTGGAAAAGATGGGGATGTCAAGGTGCTTCTTTTATAGAAAAAATTATGATCAAACCTGATTTTTGATTGTTTCACTAAACACCAAATGAAGCAATTTGTAGACTGTGTTGAGCAACCAGATCAAATGTATATGAAGGATTGAAGCAAAGGCAATTTGGGATTCGGAAGGAGGTCTTTGGAGTTATTCAGGAAATGTACTTCATGGGTAAAACAGTTAATTGTCCCAAAATACGATCGTGACATAAAGCAAGCAATGTAGATAAGATGTAGAAGATAGCTTATCAATTTTGAGAGAATCATTGATTCTTTTGAGCTTTGAGAAATGTAAGTGAATGGCCAGTGATAATTTACTATTGGTTTCTTTATAGAAGAGTTTTTGAACTATCATTTAGAGAGTCTGAGAGGATTTTTGGAGTTATACTGCCTTGTCTATATCACAGAACTACAAGCTTGTTTAAGGGATTTAGCTACTGTGATGACTATCTAAAGTGTCCAAGTAAAACTGGGGTTATGGGACAAGTCTGGAATATTCTAGGAAGTGGGGTGGTGGCTTATCTGAAACCAGGGTAGCTAATTTTCTACCTATAGAGTCCTCTTGAAACTCATTTATAAATTATTAAGAACTACATTGATAATGGTCAACATACTTTTGATACAGAAAAGAAGATAGATAGAAAAAAAATGCTTGCACAATGGAGCTGGAGGTCTGTGGTCATCCTGAAGTGGACAGCATTGGTAATGCTTGGTCAAGTGTCAGGTCCTGTCCATGTACATCGTAAACATTCACTTATATGTAGGACAAAATATATAAAAATATTTCTATTACATTTCTTATTAGACAACCACATGAGAACATTTAGTACTGACAGTTTGCACCTGCATCAGTGCATCCCCCACATCTCAATAGATATTCGCTTGGATTACAAAATTAGCACCAATTAAGCATGTTCAATAAACTCAAACAAAACATCAAATAAACATCACATAAAATATATAAAAATATATAAAATATCTCTATTATATTTCTTATTACACCCCAATCTTCCCAAGACAGCCCCAAGCAAGCATTGGAAAATTGCTGCACAATGTGCCACCCTGTGACTGCCTTGGAAAAAGCATAATGAGAATAAAAGAGAAGCCAAACTTGGCTAGAGGTATGTATTGTAAGTAGGCTTTCTGCTGCAGATGCAGACAAAAGTCCTAATGAGAGTGGGCATCAAACTTCTCTAGTTTTTCTAGTGTAAATCATTTACAAGAATTTATATCTAAAGAAATGTGGAATGATGTGGAATGTAAGTGGAGTGTGGACCTGATCCACTGTAAGTATACTAAAAATAGATGGAATCACTGTACAGGGAGCACCACTCCCTTAGTGCATCCCCAACCCTAGGATCATCTCACCACTGCTCAATTTTTGTACTCTTCACCACCTCCATCCCAAATCAAAACACAACCTCCCATCCCCACCTTGTGCTGCCCCAGTTCTTTGTCACAGACTCTGCTGGGAGCCATGCTAGCTTGCTTTGACCCTGGCACCCAAACATTTCCTCTCCTTGCACAAGGATCTTCTCCACAAGAAGAGTAAGCTTGTTCTGCTCATGTCCCACATGATGCAGATGTCGTACCACCACCTTTGTGTACAGAACAGTGTTATGCACAGCATGAGGATCAAGCAAATTGGTATTGCTCCATGTTACATCTGCTTATGTAATTACAGAGAAACATTAGAGGCACACAAAGCACATGTATGTGCTATAAAACTTCGGCACCAACTTGTAGTTCCTGTCAGAATAAAACACAGTAAATATCCACCAGTCTCAGTATTGTGCTCCATTGATCACTTTATGTCTATACTATTGTCTCTCTGATAGCAAATTGCTACCGGATGTTCACTCTCAATCACAAGAATCTATTGTGTTGTCTCAAAACTGCTAAGTTACACACTTATCTCTATTCCCAACTGTTCATGTGACGGCACATGAACATTTAGTGCTGACAATTTACATCCATATCAGCACATCCCCTGCATCACAATAGACTCTTGGTTAGATTATAAAATTAGCACCAACTCAGCACATCCAGCAATCTTCAAGAAAACTTCAAATAAAACTCAAACAAAATATATCAAAATATATTAAAATATTCCAACTATATTTCTTATTACATACAACCAAATGAACATACAAGACACTGCATACAGCTATCACACTGCACAACCACTCATGTATACCATCACACATGCATACTCAGCCAAATGACACCAAAGATAACTCATATCTAAGCCGCTGTTTATGATGCACATAAATAGGCACCAACTAACTACCAAGAATCAATGATGCCATCCACTTCAGGATGACCATGGAGCATCATCTCCATTGCATTGAGGTTATTTTCTCCCAGTCTTCTTTTTATTTACTATCAAAATTATGTTGAACATCTCTGATGTAGTTCTGAATTATTTAGAAGCAAGTTTCAAGATGACTCTATAGCTATGTTATTATTATCTATCTACCATGCGATCCAGGATTACATAATCACTGATGGATCAGTGACACCGCTGTCACGAATGATATTTGAGACCTCCAAACACATTCTATCTGAAGATCTTCGTTTGGAATTCTAATCATCTCATTCAGGCACATTGCATAAACTTGATCCGGTCACTCAATACAGCTCATCAGTCACTCTATTTGGTGTTTAGTGAAACAATCAATAACCAGGTCTGATCATAACCTTTTCTGGAAAAGAAGCACCCTGACTATCCCCATCACTATCCCCATCTTTCACAATGAACTTATTGATTGAGGTACCTCCACTCCATCAAAGCTTGTGATGACATTCTATATCATTAGGCATCATGATATGAATATTATAGACCCTCAGGATCACTCTCCAAAGGATTCAAGGACAGATAACTTTACCCGAAGAGCCATGTGATTCGGAAACATGTTTCAAGAGTTATTGTTAGTTTGTTAATCTTTTTCTTCTATTCACAATTTTCCTACCACACTTGTTCTTTGTTTTCAATGGCCTTTAATTAGTCTACATGTACCTTAGCTACTTTCTGATCCTCACGGACCCTTTTCCATTCGCTCACTCTTCCGAACCGTTTGGTACAAAAGCTAGTACATTCACATGTATATTCCTCAGTTCAATTATTGTATGTCAACTTGATTTTTCTACCCACACTTGTCAACTTGTCCTAAAATCACCTGGAACAACAACCTCATATTTGAGTAAGCATTCCAATTCTATGTTTATTAGTTTAACCCACTTCAAAGAATGTGAGATCATTGGCTGTAATTGACATGGACTGTAAAGTTCATTCGATTTACGAGATAGAATCCTTTTGGAACCTCTATCTCTTTGGAACTATGCATTTTGTTCGCAAATGTTCCAAAAGCCATTTCCTTTTACGGTAGGATTTATCTTCACTTTTGAATACTATTCTATTATCATTGGAAACATTTCCGAACAAAATCACTAACACCACATTCATCTACAACTTTTATCACTGATATTTGGATTCTGACAGCTGCCTTGAATAAAAACAAAAAAACAACATAAAAATATTACTAACCTCAATTCAAAGCTTCATGCTTTAAAATACAATTTGTTTATATTTTCAGAATCAACCGGAGAAGCATCCCCGAACCCACGTGAGCACAAACACATGCATATATGTGTTTGGACACAAATGGGCTCAAATAGCCAACAATCGACGGTCACATGTATCTGAAACACTTCCAAATGCACATGAAGCATTCTATTTACCATTCCAAGTCACCCTATCGTCACCAATCCCCAAACAAAGCCAATTGCTTCCATTTCATTTAGACAAGTGCCCGGAGCTTCGAAATGAAGTCTCAGAATTTTTCTGTCTCTTTTTCTTTGTTCTTTCAGTTGAAAATAATTGTTGCACACATGATTTGTAGTTATCATAGCACACAGATCGGTTTCAGATGCTTTAGATAGGTTCTAGTTACACATTTGTGCATTTTATACCTCATGTAGATTGCAACCCCAGAACCGCTCCATCACCCTATTATTTTTCTTGGATTCACAAAGGACACTCACTAGCTAGCTTTTCCCTTAAATATGCTTGTAGTTCTCGATATAATCCAAGGCAGTAAAACTCCACAAAGTCTCCCATATTCTGAATCTCTTGCTTGATCTCTCTACAACCGTCTCTTTGTTAGCAAATCGTCACCGGCTGTTTGCTCTCAATTCAAGTGATCTATACTGCTCAACAATTATCTCAAATCTGTTAAGTATGAGCTTTATCTCTGTTACAAGTGTTGCGTCAGTGTACGTGAACTTTTAGCACTGACAATTTGCTCCCGCATCAGCGCATCCCCTGCATCTCAATTCAACTCCACTTAGATTATTGAACAAGGGCCTAAAGTTTGCTTTGTGCAACCTTCAATAAAATTCAAATAAAACTCAAACAAATACAAAATAAAAACAATAAATATTTCAATTCATTTTCTTATTAAGCTAGAATATCAGTTACATACATTTTATATAAATCACCACCCCACTTCTTAGAAATATTCTAAGCTTGTCTCATAACCCCAATTCCACATGTAGAATTTAGAGAACCATCTCAGTAGTAGAATCACTTAAACAGGCTTGTAGTTCTGTTGAAAATATTAAGGCAGTATGACTCCAATATCTTTCTAGATACTCTGAAAGATAGCTTTATAAATCTCTTACCAAAGAATACAGGGAATTGTCACCAGCCATTCACTCATATTTCCTAAAAACTAGAAGTTCAAATTATAGTCTCAAAATTGATAATTTCTTGCTACACATCTTATTTACCCTTGCTTGCATCACTGTACATGAGCATTAGATGCTGAACAGGTTTAACTCCATCAGTGCCTTTGATAGATCAGAATTCAAAAATCAATTACATAATCAACAAGCACCACCAATAGCCACTTAAAAGATAAAAAGAAAATACAAAAATTAAAAACAGATAGATATATCATTTCTCTCTTCATCAATATATATATAAATTCACAATTCTCACATCTCCAACGCCAATTCTTATCAACTGTTCAATAATTCACCAATCCCACCTTATAGCACTAACCTCTCAGCTCAAACCAATCAATCCCAATGACAAACTCAGGCCCCTCAGCCAAATTCATTATACAGCTTTAATGCAACTATACCTCCAGCTCAAAGGACTCATATCAATTGCAACAATTGCAGAAACATCAGGCGTGCTGCATCAAAATGCTATGCTCCCAGAGGCAGGCTTTCAAATCACCCACAAATCAAAATCAATGGAAGCCTATGAATATAATAAAGAATGAAATGGGAATTTTTATCTATTTTATTTTATTTTATTTGTGATGTTTTTGATATTTCTTTCAAGTTTGCTTGAGGCGGCTCTTAAGCGCCTAAAGTGTGATCTAAGCGAGATATAAATTCTAGCGTGGGGGATGTGCTGATGCGGAAGCAAAATGTAAGCACTTAAAGTTCGCGTACAGTGACATGAGCTGTAGATAGAGAGATAACTGTAACTTAACAGTTTTGAGATGAACTATGGGTTCAATAGAATGCTTGAATCGATGACGAACGGCCGGTGACGATTCATTAACAAAGCAAGCGATGTTGAGATATCAAGCAAAGATATAGAGACTGTTCTGAAACTGTGGAGGTTATACTGCCTTAGATTCTGAAGAAATTTACAAGCGTACTTATAGGGAGAGATAGCTAGTAATTGTCCTTTGTGTTCCCAAGAGGAATATTGGGGCGATGGAGCGATTCTGGGGTTGCAGACTACATGAGGGAAAGAATGCACAAAAAATGTACTAAAACATGTTTAAAATATCTGAAACTGATCGCGAGGTGGTAGGAGTTGTGGATCATGTGTTTCACTACTATACTGAGTTAAAAGAACAAGAAAAACAATGATAGAAAATCCTGAAACTCCATTTCAAAGCTTTGGGCGCTTGTTTAAATGAAATCGAAGCGATCGGCTTTGTTCGTGGATCGGCGACGATAGGGGTGATCCAGAATGGAAGTAGGAGTGTCATAAGAGTTGCTGGAAGTGTTTCAAAGCCACGCGGGGCTCGATCGGTGGCTATTGGAGCCCGTTCGTGTCCAAAGCGCATATATGCGCACGTTCGTCCCTGAATAGGCTGGGGATCGTTGGCCGAGTGGTCCTGGAAATGTAAACAGATTATATCCTAAGGCCTGAGGCCTTGGATTCTCATTAGTGAATGTTTTTATAGGTTTTTATTGTTTTATTCTATGCGGGGCTACTGATGCATCAGTAGATTACGTAATGTAGAGCCGCGTGATAAGAGAAAATGGAATAATAAAATAACAGAATACAACATACAGGTCACCCAATCAATCATACAGTCCATTCACCACACAGCAACAGCACAATCAGAATCAAAACCCTCCAAATTTTGAGACAGCTGCAAAAGGAGCTGAAAGAGACAGAGATGAAATAGTCTTAATGGCTAGAATTGATGAAGTACCAACTCTCAATAAAGGTAAAATATTAATATCTTCGATTACTGCAGCCACCAATTAATATCACACCTGGCTTGTCAACTCAGCAGCCTCAAGTCATCTCAGTGAAAGCTTAGAATTATTCCACAACATACAAGACACCCCTCTAGTTACCATTGAAACTGGAAGTGGAGAATCTTTCAAGGCCAATCAATGAGGAACAATCAAGGTCAAAATTGTGTCTGACCCACAACTCTAGCTCACTGATGTTCCAGTGATGCTCACTGACATCATATATACACCCAAGCTACAAGCCAATTTGCTTTCTGTAGGAAAAATAACAAATGGAAATGTCAATGTTCAATTTTGTAAATACCATTCAACTCTCATACACAATGGAAAGCTAATGGCTCAAGGATCCAAGGAAAATAACCTCTACAATTTCACTGCACTGTTATTATTATCTATCCTACAAACATCAGATTATGTAATCACCCTGATAGATCAACAGAGCCACTCAAGAGAAAATAGAAAAGCAAAAACAATTACATAGGATCTTTGACTTCAATTCAAGGTTAACAACCTTAGAAATATTTTGTTTATTTTTAGATTCAACTGGCGAAATGAACCCAAACACATCCAAGCACAAAAGCATGCATATATAGCATTTGGACATGAACAGGCTGAAATAGCCACCAATCAGTGACCATGTGACTCCAAAACATTACCAAAGACAGATATGGTAACCAGAAAACAATTTCTATACACCCCTATCGTTGCCAATCCATGACCAAAACCTGAGTGCTTCCATTTCATTTAGGACAAGCACCCGGACCTTCAAATGAAGTTTCAGAAGTTTTCTAGTAACTTTTCTTGTTCTTTCAACTTAAAAATACTTGTATTTTGCATGATTTGTAGTTCTCAAAGCTCACAGATCAGTTTCAGATGTTTTAGACTATGATTACTTCCATATTTGTGCAATCCTCCCCTCATGTAGATTCCAACCCCAAAACTGCTCCACTACCCCCATATTTCTCATTCACCCACAAGAGGCTTTTTGCTAGCTACAGTTTTGGTTAAATAGGCTTGTATTTCTCATTAGAATCTAAGGCAGTAAATCTCTGTCACGATCACAATCTAGGCCATTACATTGTTTCTCCTCCAAACCACAATTTCTGAATGCTTCTGAAAGCCTCCTTCGGAACTCCAAAACAATTCTTCCTCCATCCTTCGCATATTTTCAATCCGGTCACCCAATCTAGTTCATCGAGCACTCCAGTTGATGTTTAGTGAAACAATCACTGATCAGGTCCAATCATGGTCTTTTTTTAGAAAGAACCACCCTGACTATCCCCATCACTATCCCCATCATTCACAATCAACTTATTGATTGAGTCATTTATATTCAATCAAAGCTTGTGATGACATTTCATGTTGTTAGGCTCTATGATATGAATGTTCTAGACCCTCAGGATCACCCTCCAAAGGATTTAGGGATGGTTAGCTCTGTCACGATCATGATTTATGGTCTATTCCACCTTCCAAACCACCCGAACATCACATTTCCAAATCGACTCTTCGGAACCCGAATCGTCGGAAAACTCGTCACACATAAACCATTCAACACTTCGTCACCCTTAACACCTTGAATCATCCTAGCAACATCACAAGAACCCAACCAAGAGATCAGGTTCTATCATTAGCCTTTCCTCAGAAAAGAAGCATCTACACTATCCCCATCACTATCCCCATCTATTTCTAGGAACTCAATAGCAGGGTCGATTCTATGCTTCTAAAAGCTTATGGTGACAACACATACGATTCAATATGTGGACGTGTTCATCCCCGACACTCAGGGCCGTCGTTTAAGGAAGTGAAACAAGAGTTCGTCTACCCGAAACGACATACGATTCGGAAACAGGTTTCAGGATTTATTCCTAGTTCGTTAAACCCTTTTCCCATTCACAATTTTCACCCCACCCTTGTTCTCTATTTTCTATGGTCATTGATTAGCATACATGTACTTTAGCTACTTTTCCGATCCTTAACGGACTACTCCCCATTCGCTCTTGCCTCTGAACGTCCCAGTATATAAGTAGCACATTCACATGTATATTCCTCAGTTCAATTATTGCACGTCTACTTGATTGATCTACTTGGCTTAACAATTCGTTGTGAACAATCGAAAAGAACAACTTCATTTCAAAGTAAGTCCTATAAAACTTATTAATTTGGATTTGATTACACTTTGAGAGAATGTAATCTCATTGGGTGTGATCGGCATGAACTACACGGTTCATCCAATCTACAAGATAGAATCCTTTCGGAATATCTATCTCTTCGGAATTATGCACTTCTTCGCAAACATTCCGAAAGCCCTTCGCTTTTACTGTAGGATTACCCTTTACTTTCGAATACCATCCTTCTTATGTGAAAACATTTTCTAACATTATTGCTAACAATGCATTCATTCATAACACTTCTCTTTAATAATTCGATTCTGACAAGCTCTACCCGAAGAGCCATGCGATTTGGAAACACATTTCAAGAGCTATTGTTGGTCCGTTAATCTTTGTCTTCATTCACAATTTTCCTACTTGCCTTGTTTTTTTTTTGTTATCCATGGTCTTTAATTAGTATACATGTACCTTAGCTACTTCCCAACCCTCACGGACTCTTTCCCATTTGCTCTCCCTTCTGAACGGTCCAGTATATAGCTAGCACATTCACATGTATATTCCCTAGTTCAATTATTGTATGTCAACTTGATTTTTCTACTCATACTTGCCAACCTGTCCTAAATTCACCTTAAACAACAACCTCATATTTGAGTAAGCACTCAAATTCTACTTTTATTAGTTTAACCCACTTCAAAGAATGTGAGATCATTGGCTGTGATCGACATGGACTGCAAAGTTCATTCAATCTACGAGATAGAATCCTGTCAGAACCTCTATCTCTTTGAAACTATGCATTTTTTTCTCAAATGTTCCGAAAGCCATTTGCTTTTACTGTAGGATTTATATTCACTTTTGAAAACCATTCTGTTATCATTAGGAACATTTCCGAACAGATTCACTAACACAATATTCATCCACATCTTTTATCACTGATATTTGGATTCTGACAATCTCCACAAAGTTCTCTATATTCTGAATCTCTTGCTCTATATCTGTGCAATTGCTTTACTGCTAGCAAATCATCACCAACCATTTGCTTTCAATTCAAAGCATCTATTCAACTCAATAGTTGCTTCAAATTTGTTGACTTAAAGCTTTATCTCTATCTACAAAGCTTGCATTACCATATGTGATCTTTAAGTGCTGACATTCTGCATCCACATCAGCACATCCCCCACATCTCAATACATATTTGCTTAGATTGAAAAACTAGCACCTATTCAGCACATTCAAGAAACTCAAACAAAAAGCTCAAACAAACTTCAAATAAAATACAATATATATATATATATATTTCAATTGCATTTCTTATTATGCACTCCCTATCCCCAAGAATCAACCTGAGTCAGTCAGCTAATCATCTGAACCCACTGATTTGATTTTATGGCATCATAGACTAGCTCACACAAGCTATTCTACAATTGAAAACATGAAGAAACTCCAGATAGCATCAGACTTCCATCCAAACACATACCACAGCACCATACCTCAGTATTCCAAATTTCCCTTTGGTAAACAAATCAGGGCACCATTCAAAACTACAGAACTTCTTGTTATTATTTATTATCTGCTTATGTAATTGCAGGGTTGTTTCAAGAGATCACCTCAGGGAAAGGAAGACAAAACAAAAAATATCCATAACTTGTATCAAATGCAACTCTAAGCCAAAAGCCTTAGAACTTTCTATCTGTTTTATTTTTAGATCAAACAGCCCAAACAGCCACAAACACACATGGCTGCAAATGAGCACATATAGTTGTTATAAGGATTAGGAAAATGGACTTATATTTTTCTTGAGTTTTTCCATTTTCATTCTATTTTTCTTTTATCTTTTATCACACAGACACTACCATCATTCCAACCATATCTCTTTCTGTTCTTCATTTCATCCTATCTATAAATCCCAATACATACGAGTGGCCCACACACACGAGATGCACCCAGATCCACACACAAATAACAAGAACATGAGTTGAGTCGCACCGAGAATATGAGTACCCAGATCCACATGCAAACACTGAGACATGAGTTGAGACGTACTGAGAACACAAGCATTGAGATGCACCAAGAATGCAAGAACCAAGTCATACATCAGAATTGAGTCATATCAAGCACTGAAAACACAAATGCAACATGAGATGCATTGCGAGACACCAAGAACCAAGTGAGAATAAGAAACAAGACACAATGAATGAAACACATACCCAAAACAATCATCATGACATTCTGAGACCCCACTATCAGCTCATTGCAACACCATGGTTCTAGAATGGTTCATGACACCAGCTCCACTTGTCAGAAATGCAGATAGCAGAAAGAGGCACATAGGGCTGCATGACTTCAGAATGAGACAATGACAGGGACATTATTTTCACATGTACAAACTAAGATTTTCTCTTATTATTCTATGTATATAAGGACAGTCATAGTAACTAGCAATCCAAGCTGTATCTTCGAGTGTAAAGACTAGCAGCAAGTTCTAAGTTTATTATCTGAGTTCTTTCCTCACTACTCTTCTATCTCATCATTGGGCTTTCAAGTCCAATGAGTCTATTCAACTACCCTATTCAACATGTGACAATGAGCAATCCATCTTCGACAAACGCCCCTTCATTTTGACATTGAATGACACAACGCGTCACCGCTGCGCATTCCAAACATGTCATGTGACCAATGTGTGAACTCTGAATGTGTCAACATTGCGACATGACTACGTGTCAGAAACACAATAATAATAATAATATTTTATTATTATATTTACTATTAAATTCACTAATCTCTTAATAATAGTGACTCACAAAACTGAGTCAATGTTTGGTGCTTTTGGACTATTCATTGAATAGCTTTGGATATAAAATATATATGAAAAAAGTATTGGTGCATCAAAGAATGAATCTGATCAGGGCTATGCAACTATTAAAAATTATATAATTTCAATCAGGGGTGATGAAGATGTGGGTAATTCAAATCAAGGGCCCATTGACTTAGTTTTGTGAGATGGTATTGGAACAATCAGAATCTGATCCTCCATCTATTATATAACATGCAACCCTTGATAGGTGGTTACTATGGTAACCTTATCTTTCATGAGAACTCAAATTAAGGTATTTAATCCCCTCCAACATGTCCAGAACTTCACTACACTCCAATGCACCCCACTTCCTCTGCTCAAAAAGAAAGTCTCCTCTCCTTGGCCTCTCATGGTCATCCACTCACACTATTGCTTCAGGACTTGGGCTCAGCCAGTCCACAGTATCCAGGACTCTCAGAACTTTCCATCCCAACCAGCCCTGCTCCTCTGGAGGTCGTCCCCCAAGCTTTCCTCTAGAGATCAACATGCTATTTTATCACAAATTGCTACTGGCAGAGCTGCCAATGCTACACAGGTCACCAAACACATCAATACAATTATCCCCCACCCAGTCTCCTCAGAAACAGTCAGAAGAGTTCTCAGGAAACATTCATTCAAGGCTGTGGTGAAGAAGAAAAGGCCCTTCCTCGGTGCAAGGCATAGATAGCTGAGGTTGGCCTTCACTTTGAAGCACAGAGAGTGGACTGTAGAGGACTGGAAGAGGGTCATTTGGTTAGATGAGACCAAAATCAACAGGTTTGGGTCAGATGGGAGGCAGTGGGTCTGGAAACAGAAGGGGGAGGGGTTGATTGAGAGAGAGGTGCAGGGGACAGTCAAGTTTGGAGGGGGAAATATTATGGCATGGGGGTGTATGGGATGGAATGGTGTTGGCCAGCTTGCAGAGATTGAGGGGAAGATGGATGCTGATCAGTTTGTGTCCATTTTGTAGGACCACCTGCTGCCCAGTTGGAGGAAAGTGGAATTCCTGAGGAACAGGTAATTTTTCAATAGGACAATGACCCAAAGCACAAGTCAAAGAAGGCCAAGAACTGGATGGAAAACAACAATATCACTCTCCTTGACCATCCTGCACAGTCTCCAGACCTGAATCTTATTGAGCACCTCTGGGATAATGCAAAAAACAGGCTTAAAGAGTATCCAACACCACCCAAGGGAGTTTGGCAAATTTGGGAGAGAGTAGAGGAGGTATGGAATAACATACCACCAGAGGTGTGTCAGAATTTGATAGAGAGTATGCCTAGAAGACTTGAGGAAGTAATTAAGGCTAAGGGGGGGCAATACCAAGTACTAGAATTGCAACTTACTATTTCTCTGATACCCTCTCACAAAACTGAGTCAATGGACCCTTTATTTGAATTGCCCATATCTTCATCACCCCTGATTGGAATTACATAATCTTTTAATGGTTACATAGCCCTGATCAGATTCTTTCTTTGATGCACTGATACTTTTTTCATATATATTTTACATTCAAAGCTATTCAATGAATTGTCCAAAAGCACCAAACATTGACTCAGTTTTGTGAGTCACTGTATAAAGCTATCTTTCATGGGCTCTGGAAAAATGTTGGAAGTATACTGCCTTATATTTTCAACAGAACTACAAGCTTATTCAAGTGATTCTACTACTGAGATAGTTGTCTAAATTCTACAAGTGAAATTGGGGTTCTGAGATGACTTGTAGAATATTTCTAAGAAGTGGGGGTGGTGTTAAGAACTGAGTTGTAGCGGAGGCAGAGTTATGTTCGGGACTCAAAGTAGAGTCAACCAAGGTTTGGGGTCGGGTTGCCAAGGAGGGCCGAGGCTCGGAGAGCGGGTCGAGTGGGACTTGGCTTCAGCTTATGTGCTGCGCCAGCTCAGAGTCCTGTCCTGTATTTCGGACAAGGCCCGAGGTCACCCAAAGTTTGAGCGTGACCTTAACAAAGGGAGCAAAGGAGCATAGGATTAAAGTAAGATGTATTGGGGTATCTTAGTCGATATCAGAACTGACTGTCATGTACATGGATGCGTGGCTTATATACGAGAAGGTTCAGGGATTGGTGACCGAATGACCGAGGTCAGGGTCGTAAGCTATGAAGGGAAAGGTCAAATGTGGAGTATGAATAGGTGAAACATGATGGTCGGAGGTTCGGGCCCAGAGGCCCGAGGTCTCAGGAATTGGTCAGGAATGGCTTCTGACAGGTGGTGATTTATCTACAACATATGTAACTGATATTCTAGGTAGAGTCCTCTTGAAACATGTTTCTAAATAATTTAGAACTACATCGGAAATGTTCAACATAATTTTTGATAGTAAAAAGAAGACAGATAAAAATAAATCTTTGTGTGACAGAGATGATGCTCAGTGGTTTGTTGGTGCCTGTTTGTGTACACATAAACAGCTGCTTAGATATGGGTTATCTTTGGTGTTGTTTGGCAGAGCATGCATGTGATATGGTGAACATGCATGGTTGTGTGGTGTGATGGGTGTATGTGGTGTCCTGTATGTCCATTTGGTTGTGTGTACTCTGGAAAAGTATCTGTGAGTTAATGCGATCTCTGATTAATATATATTCTTGAGTTTTGTGATCTGTTATGGTTTCCATACTGATGTTGGCTGTCATTGATTATGTAAGCTTAGGTTCAAATATACAATAACAAGAGTGAGCGTAGGGGAGAGAGGGGAGAGAGAGGAGAGCCCGGAGACAGAGAGGGAGCAAGTGGGCAAATGATCAGCGAGAGAATCAAAGAGAAAAGGGAAAAGGACGTACCGGGAGCCAAAGAAGAGATTGCGGAACCAGGAGAGAGAGATGTGGGCGAGGAAGAGAGGGAACGAGTGGAAGGAGGACCGAAGGAAGTGAGCAGGGAGAGAGAGGGGGCAGAAGAGAATGAGATTCACATCGAAGCTCCAACGGCACCGAAGGACTTCGAGGTTGAACCTTGGATGGACCCAATCAATGTCAGGTTTGGGAGAGGGCAGCGACACAGAACTCTACTCACCGAAGCAGCAGCGCTAGCGCAAAGAATGCTGAGTCTTGAAGAATCAGAAACAGCGTTTGTGACGCTAGCGGAGGACGAACCGTTGAGCGATAGGGAAACAATGAAGTCAGCAGATGCAGACAAAGAGAAGGAGGTAGCGTGCAAGCATGAAATTGACTTACTAGTTGGTTATAGGACATGGATGCTCGTCAACACTCCAAAAGATGCAAACGTAGTCAGAAGTCGCTGGACGTTCAGAGTCAAACACGACAACCTTGGCAACGTCGACTGCTACAAAGCACGTCTTGTTGCACAAGGATTTTCGCAAATCGTGGGAATAGATTTCGACGAAACGTACTCACCTACGGTCCGACTCACGTCAATTCGGCCCATACTCAGTCTTGCGTGCAAATAAGACCTCAAACCACGGCAGATAAATGTAAAGGGAGCGTACCTGAACAGCAAAATAGACAAGGAAATTTACATGCATCAGCCAGCGGGATTTATAGTAGAAGGAAAGGAACGTATGGTGTAAACTTCACAAAGGAATTTAGGGGCTGAAGCAGTCAGGACGAGTGTGGTATCGCACACTGCGAAACGAGATGAGGAAGATAGGATTCAAGCCCGGAGATGCAGACATGACAGTGTACTTCAGGTTTGGAAAGGAAGGAGAGATCGAGGTAGCCACTCAATGGAGCGCATGCTGGCTGATATTAAAGGGAGTTTCAACATCCAAGATCTCGGTGATCCAACGTGACTCCTAGGGATAAAAATCGCAATAAATAGAGATCTTGGTACGATTCACATTTCCCAACCGTCATTCATTACTACTGTAGTGAAACAACATTTATGATCATAATTTTTCCTAATCGAACCTTTAGCCCCAATTTTCATCCTTATATTCTTTATCTCATGACATTTTTACGAGAAAACATGCTCCAAAACTCCTGAACTATTTTGTATTTAAGAAGTATATTGTCTACAAGAAATACCATTGAGTTTTTGAGCTAATTTTCAAGTCTTTGAGTTCAATATCTTTTTAAAGAGTGTTTTATCACCCTCTGTCCAATCCCACTTGCTACTGCCTCTCTTAATTCTTAACAGTGATAGTACAAGGTTTGCGATAGTATGGCGAATTGCCTTCCGTGGTCAGAACGGTATATTGAGAATATCTATTTAATACAGGGATATGGTCCAGACCCCGCCGCGCGGTGGCTTGTTGCCAAAGATAGAAGGCGCCGACAACCTATTCTCGGATGTAACTCCGACGAAATCAGCCTCCCGATGCTCGGAGCTGCATTCTTCGAGCAAGGATGGCTGAGTCCGGATTACTTATACATCCGTCCCATAGATACGATCGCAGGGAGACGTTGGCTACGTGACAGAAGCAGGCGACTTTGCAGTTGTTGACAACATTTACTAGTCCATCCAAGCAGAATTCGGGACACTATCCTGGGACAAGAGGCTGCAGTTCCAGAGTGGTGAAAAGGTTCTCAAGGATATTCCTGCGGAAGGCGAAAACAACCATTTCGCCAAATCTTACAAAAGACAAAGGCAAGTGCACCCTCTCTTTATGGTTTGATCAATGAAATAATCTATTTTTAGACTTTTTCTTCTCACTATCCCCGCAAATGTGTGTACATGTGTATTATATTAAAATATGCAAATATAGATGAAGCACATGCATGGAAACTGCTCCAGCATGACGCTCAATCTATCGTTGCCCAGCATGGCCTCTCAATCGCCCCCCACAACTTGAGACTCGGTTAGTTTCACCATGTCCCCCATACTGAGTATTGACAGGTTGCGCTACAGTTATTCGCATTAGTCGCTACTTGTACACCGATCTGACGCTTGTGGATGGTCCTTGTGATCTAGGAACCGAGTGCACATTTCAATGGGAGACACGTGCCAAGAGAACGGATTCCACAGTATATGTCTTTTCAAACAGCGATCCTCCAACTCTCCGGAGCACTGGGGCACCGGTGTCTATTTCGAACATCGTTTGACCTCGAACCCCAGTGGCTGGACGACGCGACATGGTATGACTTTGGTAGACAGTCGAGTGAAAGTGCAAGATGGTTTCCGTCTTGGGTCATCCAACTAGTAATAATTTCTTGCTTTTCAAACATGACGCACTGCTCACATTCAAACAGTGATACCGATATATGGTCGCTACAGCTCCCCATCGGTGCTGCTCATCCCTTTATCAACGAGGTTGAAGAGTAGAGGCCACAACAGCTATCCCGAGCTGTCATATAGCCCTAACCACCCCAGAACCATCCCTCGCAACTCTTGCTACCACTATACTCCTCAGACTATGAACATTGCAACCGATATCCTCCGCTTGGGAGAGACAGCATCGCTCGTTCCAAGGCTCAGTATCGCTTTCAAGGTTGCAATTCAGATTATCCAGATGGCTCAGGTATGCCAACTTGAGGAACATTGGATCGCTAACCTATTTTGTTCGCATTTATCAGGTTTCGAAACGGAATACAGCTAGGCTTCAGTATCTGGCACACCTCGTCGCAGAGTCTCTTGTGAGCATTACCGAGAACATGCAAGACAAGTGGGACAGCATGCCACTCTGTCTGAAGATAAAACTGGATGAGTTTGAAGCGTAAGTACTTTTCCTCGTATGAGGTACATCGCTGGATTGACATGTCCTATTTAATGCAAGAATTTTACAAGATGTTCTCAAGGTTGTGAAGCGGTATACCCGCTCGTCGTCTATGATGGCTCTGATAAACTCGGGAGATCGTGATGCTGCGATCACGATGCTGAAAGAGCGCTTGTCAGATGCGCGAAACTCCATCCTAGTGAGTTGAAAACCGACAAATCACAGAGCCATCGTTCATTCCAATGATTCAGATGCTGCTAGGGGTGGATACATTGGCTGCAGTGAGTCCAATTTCCATCGCTACCACTGTTATTCAATTTCACCGTCTTTGCAGCTACAGAATATCAGCAGATCGGTGACTTCGTAAGAAGCCATTTCAAACGCGACTTTCTCTGCGGTCATGCGCCTCGAAGGGATATCCAGATGGCAAACTCTTGCGACCTCCCCGGGTGAGGATGATCCTGATGCACGTTTTATCATATTATCCGAGCCTTCCGGTGCTGAGTATTTTTACGCAGATGCTCACCTTCATCTGCGACGACATTAAAATCGTTCAGACCATCAAAAAATATGACATCAAATTACGCCCACGACCAAATTCCTCCGAAACTGCTGCTACCGTCAAGCTTCATACGGCAAAACGGCAGGATAATCGTCTAGTGCTGGTGAAGAGTTACCATGACATGCATTCCACAGCACAGAAGGATGTGGTATGCTTCCATTTTTGGGGATTTCAGACTGTTTTTCATCATTTTGTAGTTTGAGAAGGACATGGCTTTACGCAGACTGGTTCTGTGAGCAATGGTTGGCTGATAAAGGTGTCAGAGGTTGACTTTTTCTATATTCTCAGGGATTCCTCCATATTGCAGCTTGTTGGAGCGAGCAGACCCACAGCCGGCATCCCATTCCAAATATACCACTTGCCTAGTGGCCATTTTGAGGAATTTGGTACCTGGCTCAGGAGAACATTGTCTTCAAACCCCATAGAGGCGATTTTTGGGTTATATGATATGGTTTGTTATTGTTCATATAAGGTTGTATGTCATTGATGCACCCATGCAAGCAGCGGTCATCTGTCGAAGTATGCGGGAGTCATTGTTACTCATACAATTATTGATGATACATAACAGGCCTTGGCGGAATCCCAGCAGGCGCGAACATTCTCCATCCCTTGGGATGGCCTGGTAATGAATAAATATTCTTCGATACATGCCCAACTGACATTCTAAAGCTACGTAATCTCTATGTCAGCGTACAAGGCGGTCACCATCGACTTCAGTGGAAGTTAATATATGCCGGTGAATTATTCAGTGAGGATAGAGTGGTTGATCTTGTAGGTTGTGTGGTATCTTGTCACACGCATTCATAGTGATGAGTCATGATAGTCCGATATTTGCCGGGGTATGTCAAATTGCCTTCCGAGGTCAGTACAAGTCAGATGTCATTACAGCACTATATTGAGAATATATATTTAATACAGGGGTGGATTCCGCGACCCCGCTGCGCGGATCGGACGAATGTTGTGCCGCTCATTGCCAAAGATGGAAAACACTGACCACCTTGTGGACATTCTCGGATGTAGCTCCGACGAAATCAGCTTTCCGATGCTCGGGGCGGCATTCTTTGAGCAAGGATGGCTGGTACCGAGTTTGTCGTCCATCAATCATACGCTCGCATTGGGAGACATTGGCTACGTGACAGAAGCAGGTGACTTTGTAGTTGTTGACAATGTTCACCAGTCCATGCAAGCAAAATCTGGGACACTCTCCTGGGACGAGGGTCTGTGGTTCCATAGTGGTGGAATTTTTTTTTTTTAATATGCTAAAACAAAAATATAATTCTGCAATAAAACTAGGACTGAGCTTCCATGTCTCCACTGCTACCACCCCCCCCCACCCTGCAGTCTACCCATCCTGTCCGTACCAAAGACCGTTTACGTGATCGATAGCCGAGAAGCCGAATCACGTGACCTCGGCTATTAACCACGTGACCTGCAAATTTTCTTCATGAAAAATGAAAAGTGCTACGATTTGCGCGGGAATTACAAAACAATTTTTTTTTTTTTTTTTTTTGGATATTTTGACCTTAAAATTCCTACTAGTCACTCAGTTTTGTGTTTTTTTCTAAAGTCTCTGCAACAAGTCTTAGCAAGTAATATACTAAACATATTCTAGGAGCTAAATTTGTGTTTTATCCCTCTCCTAATATCTAGTAGCGATTTTGAAGAAAATGAGCTTCATGCTTATGTAAGGGGGTGCCCGTTCCTAATGACTTCTACCTTAGAACGCAGGGTCATGTGAAAAACTGCGAACACTCATCATAGTTGCTTACTAAGCCCTCAGTGAACTGTTCCGTTCACTGAGGTGCGTAGTTTTCTTATTAACCCTAACGCATAAGTACTTACTATCTTATAGTCATTGTGGTCTATCTACTGCACTTATTGCAACAAAGAGATCAACGATAGTGGGCTTTCTGAAGACAAACTATTGCACAGGCGCCTGTCGCGGATTTTCTCCCTTTTGAACACCTTACTACGGACTCGTCGCCTACGCAACCACACGAGAAGAACTTCCCAGGGTTGTATCCCAAAGAACAGTGGCCATCTTTTCCGGTCCCAATGAAGTTCAATACATCACCATTAGTGGTAATCCTTTGAGATATCAGTGATGCTGGCTTCTTTACGTGCTATCAACAAACCAATCAGACCTATATCTTAAAGTCCAACACCGCCCTTCTATTCTTCACTACTATCACCTCGCCAATATCTGGGCTGTACGAATGGTCAACATACGTATGTGTTAATTGTCCGACGAGAAGTTTGGGGATCCCTCGTTCCCTTCCCTTTTCCATGCTTCCAAACCTATCTTACCACATGTAATACTCTTAATCACAGCAACGTTACACGTCGCATCCTGATCTGTTCCCTATCCATTAGTCGGACCAGTCGCACGATGTCAAAATGTCCTTCTCACACACAGCGCGGTGTGCCACCCCACGAGAAACAAGCTTACCGAAGACATCAAACGCAGGTTTATGTATTGGCCGTGGTTTCTTCGACTTCTCGTACTCCTCGCTCGGAATTTCGATAAAACACCCACTCCCATTCCAACGAAAATACAAGTTTTCCTGGATCATCATTTCCTGTAAGCTGGTGATGGAGATTATCTAGATAGTCCAGGTACAATACATCACCCCGAGGTATTTTGATCGCTGACACCTGTCTTTGGGTTGCATAGAAATGAAATACGGACAGGCTGAACCACTTCGCTTACCCGGTTTTAGAGTCTCCGCAAGGTCAAGGAGAAAATGCAAGGCAGATGGGATCGTGCTCCATCCGCGCTGAAGACCAAACTCAACGAGATTGGAGCATATTTGCATGCGTTCGTAATATTTAAGGTTAATATCCACGTATCTCAATTGGCTGGCATACCATTTTCTCAAGATTGTGAAACAGCACTCAACCTTGTCATTTGTGAACGCTTCCATGAATGGTGTAGATCGCGAGGCCGAGATCAGTGTTGAAGGAAGGCTTGCCAGATACGCAAAGGTCGGTTATGGCCAGTGGATAATTGAAATCAAGGATGGCAACCATTCGTTCCACGATTTATTCCAAGGTGTGGATGCATTTGTAGCTGAAAACATCTCCTCAATATTTATTGCCTTATTTTCGAGTTAAATATCTTCAGTTATAGAGTATTTCGAAACAGGCCATTTTACAGGAAAATCCGTACAGTGTATTCTATGATCACAGAGATGTGCCTCGAAGGAACAAATCGCTAGCACAGTCCAACGACGTCCCTAGATTCCGAACACAAGGATCCACATTCCGTTAATACCACTCATCAAAACCGTACGCTGATAGAGATACAATTCAGACGAGCACCTCTACACATATTACACCATATTCTGCAAGCCACCAGTCGATGTTACATCTACGTCCTCGCCCAAACTTGATTTTATCACAATCAAGCCACATAGGACGGAACGTCACAATAATCGGCTATTACTAGTCCAAAGTTACCACAACACCGAAGCTACTTGGAAAACAGATACGGTACTCCCCCTTATCTTCGAAGCTCTGAACCATTTTCTCACGATATTGTAGTTTTGTGCGCAATATCTCTTTGCGCAGGACAATCCTTTAAGCCATTTTATTATTATTAAGAATACTAAGTGTTGATGTTTCTATTTTCGTAGGGACCCGAAAACTTTCAGATCCCCAAGATCCGTGAATATAAGTGTTAATTGGAAAAAGTATCCCAGTCCTGGCAACATTTAGAGACTTGGATGAATCGGACACTATTTTCAAACTCCGTAGAAGCCGTTTATGGATTATATGACATGACTATAGGACACATAGCATTGTGTTTTATTGACGTACCTTTTCTTTTAGTAAACGTCGGTCCTGGTATGCAACATGCTCAGCCGCTTAAAGGGTGATTTAATGACCTAACAATCGGGCCCTGGAGAAACTTCGGCAGTCACGAACTGACCTCATTCTCTCAAATACTTTTGACTCTGGTAATGAATGAAAAACATTATTCGTTTCAGTCCAAGCTGATATTATTTGTAGCTTCGTACAAGCCGACCGCCATTAACACCCACCAGTGAAAAACTCATATGACGTTGTATCGTCAGAATACTGGTGTTTCTATTGAGCCTTCCTGGGGAGGAAATTTATTCAGAGGAAAGCTTTGGAGTGCTCCCGTCATCTCTTTTCCATGTTCGGTCAGTTTCCTTTCTTCGTTGCCTCTGTCTCCGTACAAGCCCAGTCTGTTTCCCCATTATGACAAGTGTCGTGATGTTCGTCATATTTCACCAACAACTCCGCTACCCTTGTGCTACCGTATATCTATCTTTAGTGATCGCTGTGGTTATCAGGCCCACTAACCGTCCCCGGGGGAGGAATAACTCCCGGCCCCGTCACCAAGCATGCCAATGCCGCTGTAGTATTCCCTGGCGGCGCAATCGGAGGCAACACCGGGAAATTCGGCATCCTCCTCTCCAGCGCGTCAAAGTCGATGAAATCCGTCAAGTCGTTCGCGTTCGCATCGCGGAAGGTCAGCGCGGGAAGATTGAATTTTTTCTCGAGCAGCGCTAGGACAGACGTGTGGTCATAGACCATGTGGCTCACAAAGTCCTTTTTCGCGTACGGCGAGATAGCTAGCATGGGCACGCGCATGCCGTAGCGCTGGTAACCCTCGTAGAGAGGTTCAAGGTGGTTTATTGGTAAAATGTCGTCAGGCCGCAGTGCAGGAGGCGGGGGGACATGATCGAAATAGCCGCCGTGCTCGTCGTAGTTGATGATGAAGAGGCTCTTGGACCACTGCGGAGAGTTTCCGAGGGCATTCACAACGTCGGAGATGAAGGCGTCGCCGAAGACGACGTTCTGCGGATTCTCCTGCGAGCTATGGGTGTAGTTAGGTTCAAGGAAGGTGAACTGCGGCAGCGTTCCGGCTTGCGCGTCGGCGAAGAATTCATCGAGGAATTTGTGGTTGACGGCTTCCGTCTGGTTGTCACTGATGAGCCAGAGTAGCGGCGAGGCACCTTTTGGGAAACCTGCGACGTAGTTAGTCCAGGTGATGTTGAACTTGTCGAGCGTGTTGAAAATGGTTCCTGCTGGTGGCACTAGCTCGCTCATGTCCTGGTTGTCGTTGGTGATCCCCATCGAGGTGGCCGCCATGAGGTACATGCGGTTAGGGAATGTCTGGCCCAGGACAGAAGCAAAGTTTCGGTCAGCGATGGGGAACGTTTTTGCCAGGCTAAACGTTGTCGGTAAGTCTTCGTCGGTGAAGTAACCCATGGCCACTCCCCCGACAAGCTCGGGGCTGCCCTGGAAGATTGAAGTGCTGACAAAGCCATCCATGGACCCATTGTTGAAGTCATTGTGGCTGGCAGTCCAGCTGTTACTCGGCTGGGACCCCAACTGACATGTACTCGGCATGCGGAAGGCATGTTGGATTGACCCATTGGCATAGGGGTTTGTCGCAGTTGGTTTCCCGTCAGGATCGAGGGTGAATCCATCCCCACGACCCAACAACCCGAACATGTTGTCGAACGAGTGGTTTTCCATCATCAATACTATGATGTTTTCGATGCCAGGGAGCGTGTCAGTCCCGGCAGGTAATTTGGGATTCGGGAGCGACCCAGGCTGTCGCAACTCCGTGCGTCCCAAAGCATGCAGTGCCGCCTTTACGCTGTCATCGAGCTTGGGTGGTTTGTCTGCAAGCACGACATTTGCCACCGCGCAGAAAACTGCAACAGTAAAGCTAGAAATATACATGTTGTTCAGTTGTCGGGAATCTCGCAAGAAGGACTCAACTAAGGCTATTTTATATCTTCTGAGTCCTGCACTTCGATTTGCACGGGAACAATAGCGCGTACCGCTGTGGACCTTGTGATCATTCTCTTCTTAGGGCCGATACTGACAGAACGTGTGTAGGCCACTTGCGATTGGTTAGTATACAATTGTCCCTTTGGGAAACAGCCCGACGAACAAATATGAGAGGTATGAGTAAAGCATACAGCCTTCATTCCCATCGCTTATGACACACGTTTGCGTGCTTCCCAATATATCGTTCCAAACGCCGAAAAAAAAATCACGTGCATAGTTTCAAAAAGGGAAATTCTTTTCTTTATCAGTTTATTTAGCCTAGTATATTATTTACATTTCCATTCCTACGACCATAGTTAAATCGTAATATTCCCACTTATCTTCATTTAGAAATTTAGATCAAAGCAAAGCCATAATAATAAAATGGACACAAATTTAATTGTTGTAGCAAATAACATCAATTGAAATGATACAAAGTAGCAGTGACTTGCTTTTCTTCTCCATAATGATGAATAGCAGGCCTAGCATAAATAGTTTTTATATAGTGACTCAAAAAACTTCTTCAATGTTTGCTTATCTCTATTTGATAGTTTAATAACTTGAGATAAAATACCTAAAATAAAAATATTGTGGTGAACAGTAGTCCTTCTGCCTTTAAAATGACCCATTGTAAACCATTAATCTATTCTACAATATATATCTAATTTTTAATTTGGTCATCTTATTAAAATGTTTTTTTGGGCTGACAAAGTTATATGATATTTAGTATTTTGTAGGAGTCAGTCAATGTGGATTATTAGTTAAAGTAATCCCAGCCAAAACAAAAATATTTCAATGAGGTGACTGGATTAAAATTACATATCTCCTGTAAATATGAACCATTAATTATAAGTGTATATAAGTGTGACTTATCTTGAAACCAAGATAGACTACTATCTGCTACATAATTTTTCATTATATAAGTATTTTATTTTATGAGTTATTAAACTATGAAACATGAAATTTTTTTGAGTCATTGTATTCAGAATGCTTCCATCAATTTATCAATGTCCTCCTTCACATTGATTCCCTGGGGGATAAACAGTTCATTCCTGTCCTACCAATGCTTGGTTATTCTTGGACCAAAAACTGGTGATAATTATTCTGGATTGTCACTGACAGGTAAACTCTCAACATTTCCTGCACAGTATCTCAAATAAAAGAGATGATGATACCATAACCACTATAACACATTGAAAAAAAAGTTTATTCTCAACTGGGCTTTTGGTAGTTTCCCTCACACAACGAATGCCAGTACAAGCATTTGAGGTAGTAAATTCTCTTCTAGCATTTTTATTATTAACCTGTGTTCAGCTTTGCTGTAACAGTCCCTACCATTCCACATAGAAAGAAATCCACATTTAAACCATGGCTCTCTTTAGGAAACTCGAAAACAAAACACTGCAGCCAGTACAAAACAATAAGAAGCTGCTCAGGAATAGTCAATGCCTTCGATTTGAATGGCACATCTCCAAGCCACATTTGGTTTGGCAGCACCAGTGAAGGTAACTTATCGTGTGAGGAGGCTAGTCTAACATTCTTGGCAAAAAAAAAGGTCATAATGCTTGTCACTCCTTGATCAAACATGACCTCTCACAGTTACGAGACCTTCATATAACTGTTAACAAAGTAACCTTAGTGTCAAGTCAAACTCATTTTTGTTATTGTTAACTACCTGTTAACAAAGTAACTACCAGATTTAGTTAGTAAAACTAAAGGAGCTTGTAAGAGAACTAGTTGCTCACCCTTAGTGTCAAGTCAAACACTAAGGGGAGCTGGTTGTGCTACTATACTAATATATATAAGATGTAACCCCTTTGCCCAGAGTCTGTGTCACATACTAGTGCTGTGACTTTGCGTGACAAAACAGGAATATGCAAGAGGGGGGAACGCGAGTATATGGGCTGGGGATGCAATAGAACAGATCATAGGGGCTTGTAGGAGATACTGTTCATAATTAGGCAATATATTCTATCCCTTCCAATCCTTCCTTCTCCTGGACTCTAAACCGGCTGAAAAGCGACGATTCGGAAGGCGGAGGGTTAACGCGCCCGAGGCGAGAGCCTCCGCAGTAACGGAGGCAAACATGGAAGGTACACCGGTCGGGCATTCCTGATCATAACAACAACCCACCGCCAGTGCGACCACGTCGATGAGCATATAGATGTAGAGGTAAGGTAAAGATGAATATATACCCCTCTACACTGTAGTAAAACCCACGGTCCGCTTGAGGCACATTCCGTGGCACTCGCCCCTGCTATCATGTGACTCGTTTTGCACTATTCGTCCAATCGGTCATTTCCACAATCCACTCTCGTTGTTGTCTCTATTCCATTTCCTAAATAGTTGGACAATAAACTGACAGAATATAATGTACTTAAACTATAGCTGAGCTCCGATTCTTTACATTGTAGCTCACATCGTCTTTGGCATAGTCATTAATATCTAGTTCTTTACACTGTAGTTCACATTGTCTGAGTTGCTCCGCAACACCCACCAGAATTATTATTCCAGGGCGGCCATGCCATTTCTGCAAGCCCTTCAAAGGGGAATGTTTCCGCCCTTTGGAGAAGTCCAAAAGGTTGTGGGTCTCGTGGATGGAGTAGAGTATGCGTGGGGAGGGGTTATGTATCACCTAATAGATCATTTAGATAATAGCGTCGCAGCTTTTGAAGGTTGTGGTGAACCAATAGGTGTTCTCTCTGGATATCTGACAGCCCGCCCATCTTGTTACAGGCGTCCAAGTGCTTGGTTCAAAGAGAAGTAATAATTCTATATCTAAAGCTTCTAACGAGGAATGTAGCCAATGTCACCGGAAATTCCTTCCAGGTGACTTCAAATAAGTGTCTTACGGAGAATACGTAATCACATACCAGAAGATCCTAACGAGGAATGTAGCCAATGTCACCAGAAATTCTTTTCAGGTGAATTCAAATGAGTGCCTTACGAAGCAATGTATGTCTAATGTGCAGGAAAAGCCTTCCTTAATCAAATATGGCTGTACAACTATTCAAATACACTGAAGAGCCAGCAAGTCTAAGATCGCACAGCATCCGGCACCTGATCACCTGAGGTCCAGGTAGGTTTCTTTGCTAGGCAGGCAACTACCAAGTCGGGGAACCGCTAAGCTGGCACAGAACTGGCGCTGCTTTCCAGGCGGGATCAGGCTGCTTCAGTTCTTGTTACAAGCCTACCCTGTGGATTACACACTGATGCTGTCATCAATCTCGCTAATGAGCGGATGAGCAGCGCCAATTGGAAGTTGCAAGCACGTAATTAAAGGGTCCCTGTTTGAGCGTAAGCATGGCGTGTTGATTTGAAAAGAAAAAGAAATTACTCTTCGATTTGGTCAAGACAAATACCATTTTGCACTTCGCTGATTGCAGTGTGATTAGACGTGGCTTCAGTTCTTGACCGCCCATCATAGTCATACCACGTGGCAGCATCTAACCAGTGTGGTTCGAGGTCGAAGGACGTTCGAAGCTTAGTTGTAAGTTCTGGCGCTCCTGAGTCGCGGATAGTTGGAGCACCGTTATCCGTAAAAACATACACCGCGGGACCAGCATTGTGAGTTACCTCGGTGGCTTTCCCTGAATTCTGCGGTGCGGTTTGGTTACTCCCGGCCAGAAGATATGAAGGAAAGTGTTGTAGATTAGTCCCCCAGCGGCGGTCAATTTGAATAACTGTTTTTCAGGCTGCTTGTCAAAACTTATTCTTGAGATTATGAAGGCACTGACCAAGTCTCAACTCATGGGGGCCAATAGAGAGGCCATGACGGGCGATGATCGAGCAAGCGTCGTGTTGCAGCAGTTTCCATGAATGTTCTTCCTCGAGATTTTCATACTCTAAACGAATGACTATGCTCCCATGCGTGGGAAAATTCAAAGGGAGCAGACTATAAACAGAATAATGCTTAACTGGGCCTCAATGCCTGAAGCGAAGGAGAAATTGAACATGCCTTTGTCTTTGATAACATTTCCCTGCTTGGCTTACTATAACTTCTGCTGGGGAATGCTCCAGGTCCTCCTCGCTACTGGAAAATTGTAAACTCCGGTTGCAATGCCAGGAGAGTTCCCCATTATCTCCTCGCATATAATGGTGCATATTTCCTACGACAATAAAGTTGCCAGCTTCGGTCATGTAGCCAATGTCTCCCAATGCGACCGTATCTGTTGGGTGGGTGAGGAACCAACTCGGTGCTAGCCAACCTCGCTCGAAGAATGAAGCTCCAAGCATTGAGAGATTGAGTTCGTCATAGCGACATCCTAGAGTATCCGCAAGGGCGTCAGAGCTTTGTTCCCACGCCAACCAGGAGCACAACATGGCTCCTAACGATGTTCCAGGATCGGTGTATCTATCCCTGTAATGCACAAATTCTCTCAATATAGAGACACAAATCTTGACGGTAGCCTACACTAACTGTGGAAGCGATATCGATATACTAAAATAGAGATCGCGGACAAACTACCGTCAGCCATAACCATGATTAAGGACTTTGGTCAATGATTTAAGAGTGATTCACTGAGTAACCTACCGAATCGAAAATTCTGTCTTCATCTGATAATTCTGATAATTCACCGGTATATATCAGTGTCCACTGGTGTCGATCGTGGTCAGGTTGTACATTTAGACAAAGACCCTTACAATAAATAGTGTCAACTGGGATTGAATCAGGCAATGGTGTTTTTTCATTACCAGAGTCAACGGGTTCGAAGGAATGACGGTTCGTGATTGTTGGAATTCCGCCAAAGCCTGGTTGTTGGGGCATTAAATGGATTTATAAGCGACTAAGAATCTTGCATACCTGGGCTGATGTTCGCTAATGGAATAGCTACGTCAATGATATAAAAGTTACTTGTCTTATAACGAACCATGTCATACAATCCATAAATGGCTTCCACAGGATTTGAAGATAGTGTCCGGCTCAGCCAAGTCTCTAGATTCTCGAAAAGATCGCCTGGACTATGATACACTTGAAACGGGATGCTGGTCGCGGCATTGCTCGCTCCAACAATTTGCAAGATCGAGGGATCCCTGCAAACATAAAACATCAACGCCCAGTATCCTTACCCGGAAAATATGGCTCACAAAATGTGTTTGCGCAAAGAGAGGTCGCGCACAAACTACGACATTATCAGGAACAGTTTGGAATCTCGAAAGGAATGGGACGCGCCGTTTCTTTCTTCCAGCTGGATTCCGCACTATGATAACTTTTGACCAAGACTACTCGATTATCGTGACGTTTCGCCTTATGCAACTTGACTGTAATCGCAGTAGTCTCGTTTGAGCTTGGGTGGGAACGTAGATAGATGGGATATTGACTGATGGTCTGCAGAATGAGAATATCTTCACGTGTGTAGGTGCGTATCTAAATTGTACCTGCATCAGCGTGCGGATTTAATGAATGATATTAACAGAACGTGCATCCGGGTCTTCAAAATCTCGGGATATCGTTGGCCTTCCTTGGGAATTTACTCCTTCGAGGCGCATGACAGCAGAATATGTTGCATGGACCATAGCCTCCTGTGAATTCACCGATCGCGTGATATTCTGTAACTGAGGATGCATTAAATTCAAAATATGATAGTAAAGATGAAGACCACACTCACTGCCACTGATGCATCCACACCCAAAAGTAGCTAAATTGATGGTGTCAGCAGTAAGTTTTGTATGGCTCCGGTTGTCCACTCGCCAAGATAGAACTCTGTGCGTCTAACAAGCGTACCCTCAGCATTCTAATTTCAGCCTCACGATCTGCGGCATTCAAGAAGGCGATTACAGACGGCAAGGACGCATGCCGTTTCGCAATCTTTAGAAACTGATGTAAGATTCTGTCAGGCAATTGAGACACATAAACCTTTTAAAATGACACCGATGAAAGCACACACGCTTCAAACTCATCAAGCTTGATCTTCAAGCCAAGTGGAGCAATATCCCATTTATCCTGCATGTTTTCCGCGATGTTAAGGAGCGACTCCGCGACCATGTGTGCTAAGTATTGCAACATGGCCGTGTTCCTTTTTGAAATCTACGCAATCCGAACATGTTCAGGTGTCAATGATCAGAATACTAAAGGTGGCGTACCTGAACTGTCTGAATAATCATTATTGCAAGCTTAAAAGAGATGCTAAGCCCCGGAACAAGCGAGACTGCACCTCCTAAGCGGAGGATATCGCCTGCGATGTTCATTTTATACAATGCACCGTCGTGGAAGGTTTGAGAAAGTTTTGGGTTGATCACCAAGCGATGCCAAACATGACAGCTCTTTGGATAAGGGCTATTGAGCGCCCAAACTGGCACTCCCCACGCGGTGTTAAATCCTGTGCTTCAAACTCTGTTGGATCATTTGCTGCCTTATCGACAATAGGGTAAATATATATTCCTCATACGTAGGTAATAATTATCGAGTGGCTCGAGCCTTGAGTTTGATCTATCAGGGTGGTCATTGAACGTAGTACGGCACTGTTCATCTAATGAAGTATGAACCACCGGTGTCCATCATGTCTAGGAGGATCTTTCCTGCATGGCAGACAAGGCAAGTGACTATGCATCATGGCCATGCGAATCAGGCACCGAATGGCATGTTTATCTTTGTCTGTGAAGGCAACATGATATAACATGTGCGACCACTGGGGAAGAGTGGGAGTCATGGACCTTCTCAACGCTTTTCGAATCTCGATGAAGAAAACTGACTCGATGCGCTACTCCAACACCACTGTAGAGCTACTGCGGGTTGTTATGTTCGATCCATCCTGCGGATTTACACAAAGGAAGCCGCATCCAATGATATATTGTCTCGAAGACTTGCTTGACGTTGGCGAGTATTAGGTGAGCTATTCTATTGTATATCGTGCTCTCTATGAACTTACTTCTTCAAATTCATAGAGAGCTTATCCTAGTCGTCAACGTGGACGAGTGGGACCTATGGGAGTCTGAAAGCACTATATATGGAAAGTCCCTTTGAAGGTGAGTAACATCTTTATCATGGAAACGAAATAAATATTTCTCTATTATATTCTACTTTAAGTTATTGGTTAAATAGGATAGAATTTCCGCATCTACACTGGAGCTTCCCACCCTAGTCATCCCACTTGTGGTTGGCCGACAGTCAGTCAGCTACTACATTTCGGAGTCGAGAGATGTATGAATTTTTTGTAAGCTTTGTTACTTTTGGAGAGTCTAACAGCCTTCATAAGACATCTAGGAATGAGGCGGACCGTCCATGAGAATTCCAGTAGCGACGAATTTTGATAGCCTATTAGACAAGGGTGGTTCTTGGGCACCGCAGCAATTCATGGAATTTGCCTTTACGGCCATACAGCGAACCCGGAGATGGCCATCGCATCGGGGGACACTGCTTTATGCCATCGTATAAAGGCTATGCACAAGGTATGTTTGGTATCAAGATTATCCATGTAGGTGGCTGACACCCACAGATTAATTAGGGGAAAATATGATGAATGATGCCGAAAGATTGGATTTACGGAAAACTCCTGAGAGCCATTCAAAGTAGGCGTAAAATGGCGTCCACAAATCAATTAGTGCACACTGACCATTTTGGACCTCACCACCACCAAAAACACAGGCTGAGCGGTTCGTTCGCAGTCTACTTAAGCGCGTCGTGATTGAATGGGTATTAATAAAGACGGAGGTGGTATCGACTATTTTTCCTGTTTCTTTTCGCTGACACTCTTATCACTAGCCATCCTGTATCACGAAACACCCTGTTTCGCGAGTCAACAGCATCGCAGGTGGTTAAGTGACTCACCTGGGCAACTTATCTGAGTTACTGGGGAAAGGGAATTATTCCATACCTGGGAATATGGTTTGGAAAGTGAGGACATTTGAAACAGTTAATTAATTCTAAAAAAAAAGGAATATTTCTTGGAAATACAAAATATTCCATCTATTTTCTAAGCTATATTTTCTAATATTTGATATTTTCCCAGAGTATCCAGAATCAGGCTATGCATGAAATATTAGAAATGCCCATGTGTCTGGAAGTTCTCAGAAGCTTATCATTTTCTGGGAATTCCTGGTAAAAGAGCAGATTGTAAATGCTTTATATTCAACAATCTGGAAATTTCTCTGGAATATGTTTGGGCTACATCACATAACTTCTGATGTAAATTGTCTTGAATATACATTGGACATTTGAAGTATTCTGTTCCAGAATATTTACCAGCAATTTACATTTGTATACTATGGATATTTCAGTTGCTTCCAGAGAAAGGTAAATTACCAGTGGATATTCTGGAACAGAATACTTCAAATGTCCAATGTATATTCCAGACAATTTACATCAGAAGTTATGTGATGTAGCCCAAACATATCCCAGTGAAATTTCCAGGTTGTTGAATGTAAAGCATTACAATCTGCTCTTTTACCAGGAATTCCCAGAAAATGATAAGCTTCTGAGAACTTCCAGACACATGGACATTTCTAATATTTCATGCATAGCCTGATTCTGAATACTCTGGTAAAATATCAAATATCCTAGAAAATATAGCTCAGAAAATAGTTGGAATATTTCCAAGAAATATTTCTTTTTTTGTGACAATTAATTAACTATTTTAAATGTCCATCCACTTTCCAAACCATATTCCCAGGTAGGGAATAATCCCCCTTTGCCAGTGTATCTATTTGAGGTGTACATAGTCAGTTATGATATCAACTAAGATACCCAATATACTTCTACCTTTAATCCCTATGCTCCTTCGTTCCCCTTGCTAAAGGTCATGCCCGAGCCTTGGGTGACTTTGGGCCTTGTTTGAAATACAGGACAGGACTCTAAGCTGGTGTAGCACATAAGCTGAAGCCAAGTCCCAATCGATTTGTTTGCCGAGCCTCGGCCCTCCTCAGCAACCTGACCCTGAACCTTGGTTGACTCCATCTTGAGTCCCCACCCCAATCTCTGCCTCTGTTCTGACCCAGTTCTTAACAGCTACCAGCTGTCCCCTGACAGCACCTATGATTGCAAGTTCATTCCTGTTTTCTCAGAATATGGCTATTATTTAGTCCAATATGTGCAGTTTCACAGCATGTAACTGAACTGTTTTTCACTCAGACATTATGCAGAAATCTAGATAGGTCTCAGTCATGTAAGTGTTAACACAACTAAGGAAAACCCTACAGCAGTATTTATACTATGTAGGAGTAGAACTGAAAAAAAGAGAGTACAGATATAATAGAGACATGTGGAGGTAGATTCACTGAGTGGTGTGGGTCCAGTGATAGTGGGGATCCCAACACATTATTCGGTGAAACCCGAAAACGGAACGGTCGGCTAATCCCGAGACGCGTCATGTACGGCAGTCACTGGCGCTCAAACCCAAATCTGACATCTCTATGCTTCAAACTAGTATGGCTTCGACCTCAAGAACAGAAGACCATCCCGACGACAGCAGCACCGACGAGGAGGGCGCAAATACGCATAGGTCCAAACGGAGAAAGGGTCCTAAAGCTTGCGATGTCTGTCGCAGGAAGAAAAGTATGTTGTCTTGACTCGATGCTGCGCCTTGACTAATCAATTATAGTACGATGTGCTTGCTTTTCTCTCGTCCTTTGCGGTTTCCAGCAGTGCTGAACTGTGAATTTACAAAGGTGACGCCGACCCGTCTGGCGATCCAGAGAAGCCCTGTGTAAATTGTGCTGTCTTCAAAACAGAGTGCACATTCACTTATGTTGCAAAGGTAACTATCACTCCTATCCTTACTTCTATCCTTACTTCTCCGTTCCTTCGCTCATTTTCCGCACAGAAGAGAAGAACACAGCAGGCGTATGTCGCTCTGTAACTCGTCACCATCATCCGATTACTCAGCATATTTCTAGCTTCATCGACAGCTTACAAACCCGTCTCAATAGGCTCGAACGTCTTCTTCATGCGGTAACTGTTCCCCATGCTCGTACACATCCGCGTTTGACTGTGTCGACAGATCGCGCCAGACATCGATATCAACAAAGAACTCGACGAGCCCACCCCGACAGTTTTCTCTCCACCCCCCCCCCCTTCCCCACTCAAATCGGTATACCGCCCCAAGCTCGACCATATTATAAAGCCTGGCGAGATAGAACCTGCCTTTTCGCAGTTTCGCGATCCCAATGCCATTTCCGACGACGAGAGCGATGACGCGCGATCAATGTTCATCCCAGACGCACAGGAGGGCCCTGCCGATGATGCGGCATTGAGACCACATCGATTTCACGGAAACTCCAGTGGACTCGATTTCCTCCATAAGGTGATTGGTATGAAGCGTGAATCCACCGAGAGCGACTCTCTGGATCCTCAAAATCTTACTATCTACCCCGACCCTGTACGTAGATGCATGGTTATCTCCTGGAATCACGCTCACGCTTGTCTCTGCAGTGGGAAAAGCGTATGGGGATGATGCCACCGCCCACATTCAACTTCCCTCCGCCCTCACTTATGTCACATCTTGTCTCCATCTACTTTTGTTGCATTAATCCGTTTCACCCTTTGCTTCACCGACCTTCGTTTGAAGCGGCATTGAAGGAAGGTCGGCATGAGAGGGATCCACGATTTGGTGCTGTGACCATGTTGATGTGTGCCGTGGCATCGCGTTTGTCAGAGGATACGAGGGTGCTGCCGAAGGAAGCTATGGAATCGGGAGATCCAAACAAGTGGGCATCGGCGGGGTGGGACTATTACAACCAGGTTTATCAGCGCTATCGAAAGAATTTTCTACAATCCACATGTCTCTACGATTTGCAGATGATGGCGGCAAGTTTAAGAGTTTTTTTGTCTTGATTGCTTGAGAATTCACTGACAGCGTGTACTAGTTGGGATGTATATATCTCCAAGGGACATCCAATTCCTCTGCTGCCTGGCAGATGGCAGGTTTTGGAGTACGTATTGCCGTGGAAGCTGGAGTACATAGAAGAAGAAGACCCTGGTCAGGGAATTTGTTAGAAACGGAGATGTGGAAGAGATCATTTTGGTTCGTGTTCTCATCTCTTTTTTCTGTGTGATGGGTAAAGAAAGGGTGTGGGGTTATACGTTATACTGTCGTGCATTTCGCATTTGTTCTGACGTGAGGTGATCATTCGGGTAGGTCGCTGGTAGTTTTGGATCGAACGGGAAGCTCTGGTCTAGGAAGACCATGTGCGATATGGGAAGAAGAGTACGTGTAGACTGGTTCTTGACCCTCGATGCGATCTCTAATGCGATCTACTGCCCACTCACCTCCCACGTACCCACGTAATACACTTAAATACCTGCCAGTATCGACGTCGATCTTCCCCTTGAAATTGACGACGAATATCTTACCCCCGAAGCACAGTTTACCCAGCCTCCTCATAAACCCTCCCAGATGGCATACTTCAACTACTACATAAAACTCTCGCAGATCCTAGTCGGAGCGTTGCGTACCATCGTAAGCCGCCGCCGAGCTAACTCACTGCCGCTTGCCTCACCACTATACGCTCATCGCTTCTCCGTTCCCTCTTGTAGTACCGCGTGAATAAAACTAAAACGATGCTCCGCGCCGTGGGGCCGCACTGGGAACAAGACATGGTCGCCGCACTAGACTCGTCGCTTAATAGCTGGAAAGAGAGAATTCCAGAACATTGTATGTTCAGACCGCGTGCATCTTAGTTGCCACTTACTTTTGCTCCCTTCTCACCACCCAGTACGCTGGGACCCCACCCGCTCCATAGATGACATCACATTTTACCAAACCGCCCTCCTCCATTGCAGTTACAACTACGTCCAAATTGTAGTCCACCGCCCCTACATAACGCCTCGTCACTCGCGCAAGTCATCCACTAGCTCTCTCGATCTCACCTTTCCTAGCCTCGCGATCTGCACCAACGCCGCGCGCTCTTGTAGCCATATACTTGAAGTCTGTACGCGGCGCGGGACGATGCTTGTTCCACAGTTAAACATCCCCGCATTTTCAGCGGCGATTGTGCTGCTCTTTAATGTATGGGGGACGAACAAGCCAGGGATGTCTGTGAGAGTGGATTGGAAGAAACAATTGGAGGACGTGCATATTTGTATGCGGTTTATTAAGCGCAGTCTCGGACGGTATGTAAACGAATATGTATCTCAGGAGTATAGCTGAACAAGGTCCGATTACACTTATGGCATTGCGTACACAGATGGAAACATGCCGAAAAATTGGGGTAAGGGCGCTAACCGTTGCCTTTGGGCTACACTTCTTGACACGTGATATATTTTCACCAGGAGCATGCTGCGTGACCTTGCCTTGGTAGGCGACTTCCCGCTGCCGGCGGCATCGCCTCCAGATAACACTGGGGCAGTACAAGGGCAGAAACGCTCTAGGGACGCCACGGATTCGCCAGATCCTGTTTCGACCGGAGATAGGACCACACCGTCATCCTCTAATGCGAGCAGCACGGATTATGGTGGGCTCAATGAGTCCAGAAGTCAATCTCATTCGAGTCATTCCACGTACACACCCACTGGTAATCAGGAGCTTCTCGTGCATATCAATAACATTCCTCATAGTTACAACCCTGAGCTCTGTAGTACGACGCACGGAGGCATCAAACCGGACCCGCTGATGTTCGAGCAGCTAGAACTGCACAGTGATGCAAACTCGTATTCGAGAAGTGGAGGTTCGTCATATAAACTTGAGGATCGGCAAGGACTGTCACAGGCGCCGCCGCCACAGCCGCTGCAGCAGTCCCAGCCACCTGTAGAGGTGTTCCAGTACGACGCGGAGGCAGTTCTACGGAGTTTATCATTCGATCAGCAGGGAAGGCTGTCGCAAATGCAGAATCCTCCTCAGGGGATGGACCAGATGCCACACGCGGACGATGTTCTTACGGCGTTGGATGCTGTATACCTGGGGAACACTTTGTCGACGCCTGTTGACAAGGAGGCTATGGGCGATGTGCAGGAAGCGTTTGGCGTATGGGGCAGTGTCCCGAGTGGCTTCCAGTACGTCTTATATTTTTTTATTGTTTTCCTCTCTTCGAGTTGTTCGAGTTGTTTTTCGGTGCTTCAGACTGATGATTGTGCTGCTTTTTTT
>QMFG01001758.1:0-11735 GCA_003314545.1 Ramaria sp. MG151 | reverse complement strand
CTCTCACCATTCTTGACCGGTGTGGCCATTGAATCTGAAGCTGTTATCCCCAGTGACAAGCAATCACCAAATAATGTCCCATCATTAATGTCGCAAACATCCTGACCCCCTCATCCATTTCCGAGTCTGCTACTGATGTTTTTCTCGGTCCGGATCTTGCCTCACATTCTTATGAAGTCATCCGTGGCAGTCGAAATTCGGCATTACCCCTAGTCACGACAACGAGAAGGAAGTACCACTAACCATATTCATCTTGCGCACTCATTGGCATCAGTCAAGATGGCCACACGAGGACCTATGTGGAGACGAAGGTGAGACAGTGGGATGTAGACCATGTAGGCAAATGGACTGACCAGAGATGATGTCGGGCGAAATCCATGTTTGGACTACCAACACCTGAGCGTCGTATCTACTGAGTAGTGTGTTTAGAGTCAACAGTGCTGGGAAGGAGACGCATACAGGTTTATTTAGAAACAAGCGCTTCCAGGAATAAAGACATGTATCCAAGAAAAGACACTCACTGTCAGAGAAGGAGAAAATTGGAGTCAGTTGGTGGTTAATTGGAAGATACAGCGGGAGCCGTGCACAGATAATAGCATAGAATTACTTGTTCTGATAGAGGCAATTCACGAGAAGCATCCGGATTGCATAGAGTACATACACGGTATATTTGTGGTCTGTGACCTGTACAGAAAAATTGAGAAAGATGTCAAGTGGATGTGGAATGGAGCGATGCGGACATGAAATGAATCGTACCTTGGTGCTAGTACCCCACTGGGTCATGAAATATGGGCGCGTTCTCGACATACCAACGTGCCACGCCGTGGGGATGTGTTTGCACTAGAGCAAATGGAAATAATGATAAAATAAAAATTGTTAGGTTGTTCCATCGGCGCAACGGCACAAGTACCGGAAACGTGAAGACAAAGAGGTATGTTTAGCCCTAACCCTAAGACAATAGCCTTTCGCGGAATCAAATTGGCCTGGACCGGACACTTGGCTCGTCACCGGCATTCCCGAATTCTGAACATGCCTGGGGAGGCAGTCTATAAATGTATAATTTAGTTCTGTTTAGGTATGTCTTGTGTTCTGACTCTGCCTGTGGAATGATAGACAAGACCAACTGCGGAATTTACTTCCCACGGTCATGGCTTATTACCGCTATTCCCCCTCATTCAAACTTCGACTTCGGAACTTCACCCGATGTCCATCGTACCTTGGCGGTTCTGAATGTAAACGTTGTGAAAGGAGTCGCGTATCATTTGAATCCGGAACACGTACTGATCCGATCACAGCCGAGGGTCATCTTTCGCGGAATCTATTTGGCCGCTATTCCCTTATTCAAACTTTGACTTAGGAACTTCGCATGTCCATCGTACCTTGGTGGTTCTGAATGTAAACGTTATGAAAGGAGTCGCGTATCATTCGAATCCGAAGCACGTACTGATCCGATCACAGCCGAGGGCCACCTTTCGCGGAATCTATTTGGCTCCGGACCGGACACTTGGCTCATCACCGCTATTCAAATTTCGAATTCGGAACGTGCCTGGAGATGTGGTCTATAGACGCGGCCAGCGTCTCACTTTTAGCTGATATGTGGCTTCTACGAGAAGCTTAGCCGCGTATAGCCAACTAATACTGATCATATTTTTGTCCTTAAAGGCATACAAAGAGGTTGCATGTCTTGTGACTCTGCATGCAAATTAGTGACAATAGGGATCAAAAACAGTGAGAAGACCAGTGAGGGATTAACCTCCCACGGTCCGGACACATGGTTTATAACTGTTATTCCCAATATTCAGACTTCGAATTCAGAACTTCGCCCGATGTCTATCGTACTTTGGCAGTTCTGAAGGTAGACATCGCCACAGTCATGTATCATTCGAATTCGGAGCAGGTACTGATTCCTATCACAGCCGAGTTCCATAGCAGCAAAGCAAATGTAAGCTGCAGCGCAAGAACAAGTGAGGGAAATATTATAATATGATATGAATCACATTCCTTGATCATAACAGACTGATGACATCCAACGTCACAGATACATGTCATTGTCAGGCTCCTTCATGAGCAAGCAGCATCTGTTGAGGTCTCAGTCTTATATCACGGGGAAGCTCTAGGTGACAGAGTACCGCACGTGGGAATATCTTGTATTTATGTCGCAGCCAAAAAACATTTTCTCGGATGAAAGACGCCTTCTCGGAGCTCACAAGGTTCTTGTAGATCGCGATAGACATCAGGCGAGGGTCCAAATCGAAGTTTGATCATCAGGAATAGCCGCGAAAAGCCCAGTATCCGGTCCGTGGGAGCCGATTAGATTCTGCGAAGGCCCTGTCACCATTTTAGTTCCTAGTGTGTAGAATAGACATCCCACCTGTACCGTTCTCTTAGATCTTTGGAGGTATGTCTAGACCGTGGTACCTGCAGCATTATAACGGTCTAATGAGTTTATGTTTTGGTCTCTCTTTGTGTCCCACTCGTTGTCGGTGGGTTCGGTGGTTGTGTCATCGTTTACCTTTTTCTTTTCTATTGGTCACAACCCCCAAATGCACATGTACTTATACACATTTGTAGAAGTACTCTCCCATGTTCATATGGTTTTTGTTGCTCCCTTCTATTGAATCCAGGTCCTGTGACCTTCCTCTCGTGCCCATATGAATATGCACAAGAGCTCGTCACCAATTGAGCGTCACGTCTAGTTAATTTTCCACTGCTACCACGCTGCACTGATATAATAATTGAGGCGGGAATGAGGACTTTGGATATTAACGAGGCCTTTGTCTTTGAGAATATCGAGCTTTGAGTTCAATAGCCACCAGAAATAGTTATGCAAAACTGGACATATTTCGCTAAGTGGCAGATACTGGTTCATCTACGTGTCATATTTCTCATCTTTCCTCTACTGGTCACAGCCAACAAATACACCGTGTACGTACCATATGCAACCTACATGCTTCTCATGATTCTCCTCTATCAGACCAATGTAACTCTATGATATGGTATGTGCATGGGTCGCGCTATATGTTCCGACAAACCATTACCTGGGTTTGAATTTCTCCTTTTCGGGGAGTGAATATCCTTTTCTCAGCTCCGTGGTTCTCTATCCCTGGCGCCGCCAATTTGTGAATAAACCAGTACGTGTCTTCCTCCCACCACCATAACTTCAAGCACACTACTCCTGGTTCTATGTGATGCTCAGGTGGCCTGGTAGTCGAAATAGGGTTTTACTGACATCAGCTTTGGTCAGTCAATTTGGTCAATATGATCTACATCCCACCGTCTCGCCTCCGTCGCCACATAGATGTGGTATATGGATAGAAGCACAACCCCGGCACGAAGCTCTCTTGCCCACCTGTTCTATGTATCCCTCTCAAGCCTCTCAAATACTGAAACTATGTTTAGAGACACAGAGTGGTGAGCGGAAAGCGCAATGGGTGGCAAGGGCTGAGACCCCGGCTCACCCCACCCCTTGCATGTAAATTCTCGCAGATCATGGTTTCTTGCAACAATGAACTTTAGGACTAAATGAGTCCAGGTGTCAGTCATCTTCGCCTTCCAGCACCCCCAACCTGCTTTGTAAATTCGCATCTTACTGGTGCAAGTATTTGTGGACATTGCAATTCATCGGGAAACAGTGATACGGAGAAGGATGTCTCAAGGGACATACGAATCGCATTGTGTTAACACAGGCGTTAAGCAGAACTCTAGAAAATTCATGCTAATTGGGACAACTTTGTTCATATCTGGACAGCCTAAGGTGAGATGGGCTCTGAGCGTACCTTGGAGATCATAAAACCCTGACCTGAGAACGTTAAATGTCATCATTCACTTGATCTACACTTCTCTTCTTGATGGATGACGGTCTTTGAAACCTAGATCTGACAGACACACGGCAAGAACTCGTATGAGGCCCTATATTATTAAGCAAAAATCATCAGCGCAAAGTGAACTGAAACAAGTACATCAAACAAGCGACCGGCCACATCAATGATGCCCCATCATTATAACTATTTTCCTGGAGTTTCAGAGGAACATCCATGTATTCAGATAACTCACATACTCACGACGATGAAAGACCGGATTCACCACTCAGGTCCCTGTTCCCTGTGATATTCGTGCTCACTCCTCCATTCAAGGTAGCTCTTAATATCAGAATATGCGAGGGATACCAACAGGTGAGACACCTTCCTTCGGTTTCCCTGTCTTTCTTCTTTTCTTGGTCACCTTCAACATCCAGAGATAGAACGCAGATCCATCCAAGCACCAATAGCCATCCAACATCATGAACTTGATGTCAACAACGACGCCCTATAAATATCATCTTCAGAAGCAGAAGTAGCATCAGATCCTGATCAAACGCTGACTAACTTGCAAGGTCGGTCAGGTCCACGAAAGAAATAATGAACTCTCCAATAAAGCTGCTTTCCATTACCAATTCCACAAAATGAAAGCTATCCTGGCCCTCGAATTTCACACTCTTCTCGCGGTGCTGCCTCTAGTAGCAGTAGGAAGACGGCACTGCTAGAAAATGAGGGTATGAGTACTCTGAAAACAGAAATGAGACGTCCTTTCTTTTTCAATCGGGAATATTGAGCCTCGATAGCCATGGGGATAGCTACAGGAAAGTGCAGATAAGGGTCATTCACTCCAGCATCTCGGCTCTTCGAGTTCCGGGATTTTAATAGTTGGTTGACGCCCAATGCGTCTTAGGGTTAGGGCGGTAGTCAGGGTAGGGACTCAACCGATATCAGCTCTGGTCAGTCCATTCGTCTACCGGAGCTGATGTCGGTTAAATATCTACCTCTAATTAGCCGCTGGTGTCCCGTATGTGATGAGGAGTACTGATGTTTTTAGAGCCAGCGGTAGTGAGAGGAGAACGCGTAGTTGTCTGTCTAGAAATCAGTGATACCCGGGATAGAGACGCGTAGCTGAAAAAAGATACGCACCACCGTAAAAGGAAACAATGCATAGGACGAGAAGAAGAATCAGTCAGTGATTAGTTAGAATATATTTGAAATGCCATGTCGTGCACATGTCATAGTTAAGTTGTTCCGATAGAGGGGATCACAGGCAGTATCAGCGTAGGGTACATCCACGATGGTGTATAAGTACATGTGTATTCATGGGAGGTGACCTGTAGAAAACAAGTTGTGAATGATGAGACGTGGATGAGCCAGTCTCGGCACTTGCCAAAATATATCCACCTTTGTATAGCTATCGCTCGTGTCTATTGAACTCAAATATTCCCGGGACAAACGCTTTGTGTGAATGTCCGAAGTCATCGTTCCCGCATCTATCTTCCTACTACTCTGGCGGTGCAACCTGATCACAGATGGGGCTCAACGTCAACAAGACCTTACGCATATCCGCGTCAGAGGAAAGTCATATTCAACTCGCTGCGGGTACCACGATCTAGACATGCGTCCAAATATTCAGTAGAACCCAAATTTTACCTCGGCGGGATGCCTAACCTACTCACGGTCGTGATCGGACAATAGGAACTTTTTGCGGAGTCTAATCGGCTCCGCGGACCGGACGTCTGGACCTATCGCCGCTATTCCCGATGTTCAAACTTCGAATTTGGAGTTTCACCGATATCCATCGCGATGTGGATGTTTCTGAAATAGAAGAGGCTCCATTTTCTACACTATATTCGTCGGGTTGTATTGGGACTCGGTTAAACTGAATAGAACCGTGAACCCCCGCTGCTTGGCTCAGTGACACCGTTGTTCTCCGCCATCCTCGCTGCTCTCCTCATTCCCCTTCTCCAGACTCCACTCCTATCGTCCCATTGCCTCTTGACCTCTGTTGGCTTTGTTCCTCATTTCACTTCCACAGCGAGTCTCTTTCCAGGTGCCCCACTTCCACCGCTGCTCACCCTCCACCCCCGGAATCATGTATCTACGTCCCAGTGTCCTTTCTTATGACTGCATGAAAGGTGAGGAGGGAGCAACTTCCATAGGCGGCTATTGCACCGAAGAGCCCTATGGGGCCACCGCTTTGAAGACCAACAAGACAACCATCTACGCACGCCCCACACCCAATGCTCCAGGTTGCTTTGTTCTATCAGCAGCTCGTTCTCCTCTCCTATTCCTGAGTTGTTTCGCGCCATTAACACCGTGACCCTACAACGCAGAATTGGTCTTTGTGCTGGCTACAGAGAAGAACAGACACAGGATCATTGGGGATGAATTTATCGTGAACAATTTCGATAAGCTTTGCGTTTGATTAGTTCTAAATGTCTTTTCCTACAGATATATAGAAAATGATCCAACCAACAGTGAGAAGCGAACGCCTAAGTAGTTCAATAGAAACATATATCCCGGTCCTTTCGGAAAGCAAAGTCAATCCTAAATATCCTGGAATAGAAGAAATGCTACCTGATGAATAGAGATGAAGCACGAGATTGTATTGTAGAAACAACTTAGACGATGTAAGCTACAGTTGAGCGAACTGAATATATAAGTCACTATACCTTAGACGATGTAAGCTACAGTTGAGCGAACTGGAGCTGTACGTCTATCTAAGTACACTATATATATACTACATAGTTTATTGTCTCGGTAGCTTCTCTTTTATGTGACTAAAAAGGAATATAAAAGCTATTGTGGAAGACAATTAAGATGTATGAGACAAAAGGAATTGTGGGAACAATAGAAGTTACACTACGGCGCCGTTAGACTCAGAGTCGGATCGAGTGGACCTAACTTTTACTACAGATTGATCTAACACAATTGGATACGAAAAATTCAACTTTCCGGATCGGAGAACGAAAGGGTGGCGTACGCGGGTGACGTAAGCCACTCATGCAATTTTCCTTCAAACCACGACTCCCACCCGCTCTCATCGAATCCTCCACATCACAACTGCCGCAGACCTCACACCCTCGTTCTTACTAGATACACGCTGGCTACAACACTCGCAACCCACACCCTCAAACACTGTGCCTACTCTTTCCCCTGCCCCATCATCCCTCCCAACAACAACTCGCACTCACTTTCGTCGCTCCACTTCGTCCCGAGCCCCGAATCCTCCTGCTGTCCGGAGAGACCTCGCAACCCCTTTCCTCTATGAACAGCGTCCGTTGACGTTTGCTGCGGATTCCTCTAGGTCTCCATCTCTTGTGTCTCTGAGCCTTCATCTCAGGAATGGACGTGGGGTCTGGGGGAGTTTGCGGCTGGTGGAGCAAAGTGGTCGCGCTGGGCAGCGGTAACGAGGATGAGTCCACCTGCGCTTGACTGTGCTCCTAAGCTCTAGCTCTACTTTATATGTCTGTCTCTTCTAGCTGGGTCGAAAAGCTCCGAGCTCGAGTTCCCGATGCAAGTAAGTCCTTTTCCTCGTTTCTAAGAAGAACTGTCTGCTGAGAGCATAAACGTCCAGGGGTTAGAATTCGAGGGTAATTGTGGTAAGTCACTTCCCTCACTTTGAAGCCGACCCATTGCTAAATATATATAATGTCTAAACAGTGGCGGGTGTATGGGTGACCAAACACTTGTAAGATTTTGTTATTTCAAACATACATCGACGTTGGGTCTGCCAACGTCGAGATGCATGCGATATTTGGGAACTTGGGGGTTATGGACGGCTCATTTTTCTGAGACCGTACGAGTTCTAGGATGATGCCAGACTTGGGGCACCTTCCATGGCATATTCCACACCCTCTGGGCAATGCTTGTGTTGGGTCGTGAAATGCATGGTGATATCCCTAGCCGCTACTGAGAACTCAATCACACTACTTATGTGCACATTGCTGGAACGGTTGAAGGCCAGTCTCCTTCCTTTACATCCTCCCGAGTCGCGCTGACAAACCTTCTGCCATGTCATGTTGCAGCCTCAACTTTGCCTGGTCTCAGCGTCAAAGCCTGTGGGTTATATTCTTCCGTTTCCAGGCAGAATCATTGCTGACAGTCTAGACAGGGAGAGTGGATTGGGTGTGGGGCGATGGATCGTGTGAGGTTCTCTGTTCAACACGTATCTTCCATCGACATCGGCGGGGTCTTCAAGCTAGTCAAGTGAGTATCATCAATCCTTATTGTACTGTACTGAACCTCCAAGGCTGACGTTCCGCCCCGATTTGGAAGAAGACTTGACTGACCCGCGTGTCTCCTGCCAACCAGCCGGGCGTTACCCTTAGAACTTTTGGGGCGCCAATTTTGAAGTGTATTCATGGTTGCTTTACACCGATTGTATTTTTGTCCTTGATGTACAGAAACTGGATATTAAAGCTTTTTCCCTACGGGGTTTTTTAATGCCCACTCTCGTCTGCTTTGATAACGAACTGCTTTTCTATTAGTGCCCTGCATCAAGAAGAGAATAATCAAGTACATATGAGTTTCGAATCATGTCCTGAGCCGTTTTGTTCCTGATCAGCGGAGGAGATCGGTTGAGATGTCCATTTCGTGTAGTGTACGGTGGTGGGAAGGGTTGAAAGGTTGACTCTGTGGCGGTCACAGCTGAAGGAGTATAAGAGGCCAAGGAAGGTTGTGCTGAGTGTAGCGCTGGAAAGCAACATGCCCAGCTTCTGAAGCCTATGCAACGCTGTGCCTTTCAATTTCGCCCTATCTGTCAGATCTAGGCTAGAGTTCGTGATCAAATTGTAATGATCCTAAATGTCAAAATTAGAGACAGACACTCACAAATAATGCAATGTCCATTTCGTGTACCATGACGGAAAGGGTCGAAAGGTCGACTCTGTGGCGGTCACAGCTGGAGGAAGATAAGAGTTGAGGGTAGACAGTACTGTGAGTAGCGCTGGGAAATCCAGGTTCGAAGGCCTATACAACACTGTGCCGTCCCATTTCACCATTTCTGTGAATTTTCAACTAGAGTTCGTGGACAAAATCTAATACCCTTATGTAGTAAAGATAGATGGAAATGAATAAGATAGAAATGAACATCTTAATATGAGGTCCAGTCCGCTTCAAATCATGTAGTATCTTATCACCTAGCCTAATCACTCTCTGAAATTTCGACAAAATATAACATTCAACTACGACACGAAACATGAGGTCAGGAATATGGTATGTTCACGCAGCACATTGCACCTCAAAATTACTCTTCAACCTCGGTGAGAGGAGAGGCAACACCAATGGGAAGCTGCAGGCACCATATCCTAGGATAGCTGTTTAAATGTGAGCACAGTTTGTCACTCGTGAACAAGAAGAAAAATTACAATTTGTATGAATAGAGACAAAACCCGTCTTTCACCTCAGTGGAAGTGTCTTCTTCTTGTTCATCAATGGAGTGCCCTTCCAAATTACACTGTGCTGTGTCGTCCAACCACTGCGGTTTAGGATTGAAAGATAGGTGATGTTCTGCTGTAAGCTCAGGTGCTCCAGAGTTACGAATATATGCACCCTCTCTGTGCGAAAAGATATAGACGGTGGGTTTTATCACCTCCATATCCGTTTCCGAGTCCCAGTGAAAGGTGTACACATCTCGTGGAGCAGAAGGACCGTCCACAACTGTCAGATCAGTGTTCCATCCATGTTGAACTGTAGTTACTGTTCGTGCTAGCCGTCAAAGAGTAGTCCCAGAATTACAATAAGGCTACACTGACCAAGTTTCAACTCATGTGGGGAAATTGAAAGCCCATGCTGAGCGATGATCAAGGGAGCGAGGTGATGTAACACATTCCATGCATGCATCTCATCAAGATAGTCGTACTTTAGATAAAACCATGACAATACTTTTGCGGGGATAGTAAGAGGGATAAGTCTGGAATACAGTGTGTAATTAACCATGCCTCAAACAAACGGAGAAATGAACTTGCCGTCGTCTTTGCCAAGGTAGTCCACCATCGCTCACTATATCTTCTGCAGGATTGTAATCGAGGTACTCGAAGCCACTGCGAAAGCCCGGATCCACGCTCCACGAGAGTACCCCAGATTGTGCTTGCAACGAGTGGTGAATGTTGTCAACAACTACAAAGTCACCAGGTTCCGTTATGTAACCAATGTCTCCCAATCCCATCGGACCGGTGGGACGGACCTCGAACGCGCTCGGAGCTAGCCAGCCTCGCTCGAAGAATGCCGCCCCAAGAACTGGGAGGCTGAGATCATCATAGCGACATTGGAGAATATCCAAGAGGTCATCGGAGCTTGGCAATCTCTCTAACGAGTCGCACAAACTATATGCTATAGACATCGCTGGGTCTCGGCTGTAGGATATGTTGCTGTCATGAACAGTCAGCACCAACGTAGTAGAGATCATGGTAACATGTACTAACTCTGGAAGTGATACCCAAAAACCACGGTAAATATCAGGCTACCATATCGCGTTACTATGACTAAGATCAAATCAACACTCTTTGCAACTTACCATATAGTCCTCCTCACATGATAATTCACCCGCATATATAAGCTTCCACTGATGCCCATTTCTGCAGGGTTGAACACTAACATAAAGACCTCTGGCCTTGAGTATGTCAGCTAGGGGTAGATTAAACAACAGTGAACCACTACCAGAGCCCAATGATGGGAGGGAAAGCAGCCTGTTCCTAACCGTTGGAATTCAGTCAAGGCCTAATCACTGATCTTTAAACACGCAAATTAGAACCCAAGAGTACGGCATACACTGAGAGATGTTCGCTGCTCTAAGATGCATTAGTTACATGCAACATCATGTTTGTGTGCAATGACAAACCATATTATATATACCGTAAATAGCCTCTACCGGATTCGAAGACAATGTCCGCCAGATCCAACTTATTAAATTCTCAAGATGATTGCCAGGCATGTGATACACCTGGAATGGGATGCTGGCTGTGCTTCTGCTCCCTCCAACAAGCTGCAATAAGTAAGGGCTCCTGTCAACCCTCGAAAGTTAACACCAGCCAATCTCTCAACCAAGAGAGGCTAACCGAATGTGTCGGTGATTATCGAGTGTTTTCAGAAACTAAGGAATTGTGAAAAACAGCCAAAAATCTGAAAAAAGGGCGCCTTACAAGATCTGTCTTCCCGGGAGATGGCATACCGTAGTAGTTTTTCACCAGCACTGTTCTATTATCATAACGTTTCGCCATCTGCAGTTCAACTCTAATTGAATCGGTACTCGAATGTCGTTGAGAACGTAGAGAGACTCGATATTGGCCAATTGTCTCGAAAACGACAATGTCATCGCTTGTGTAGGTGCGTATCTAGATTTCAATATTCATCAGCATAGGGTTCCTTCCTGATACGATCATGAATACGTGCATCTGGGTCGTCTGTCGTTGAAGACCGACCAAGATTGAGATCTCCGAGACGCAGGACCTGATCGTACACTGCATTCACAACAGCCTCCTGTGAAATCACCACTCTTGTGATTTTTTCGAGCTGTGAAGCCATGTCCATTGAACCGAAAGTGGAGTGGTAAATATAGAGACTGGGCTCACAGCCATTGATGCATCCACGCCCAACAGAAGCTAAATTCTTGGAGTGGGTGGCAAGTTTATATTTATGTCTGTTATCCGCTCACCAGAATCGACCTCTGAGTGTCTGATAATCGTTTCTCTAACATCGTGATATCGAAATCACGATCTCCAGCGTTGAAAAAGGCTTTCACAGTCGATGAAGATGCCGTCCTTTTCACAACCTTGAGAACATCTTCTAATACCCTACCATTCCACCGGCATGCATAAATATCCAACACGAGATGACTTGAAGGCAGGAACATACACTTCAAACTCATCGAGTTTCGTCTTGAGTGCAGTTGGAGCAGCGTCCCATTTTCCATCCATATTTTCCGCAATGGCGACC
>QMFG01001757.1:23507-74008 GCA_003314545.1 Ramaria sp. MG151 | reverse complement strand
CCCCGCGAGGCCGTGGGATTTGGGATCTCCAGCCCCGGTGGGTGTGGGTGTGGGATCTCCAGGCCGGGTGGGTGTGGGTGTGGGATCTCCCTTATATTCGAAGTTCGAAACGTCACAGAAGTGGGGCGGCTCGACATGGATACAGTTCCTGTAGTGGGCGCTGTGAGATCGTTTCGTTAGTTTACGTTGATGAATAAATGATTGATGTAAGGAAAGAAAAAAAAAAGGGGGAGGGAAAACATACCATAGACCGTGCTCGGGACCTGAGCTTGGCTTTGAATGCGCTGTTGCAGATACAAGAGCTCGAACTGGTCGAGCTCTCGTTCCCTCACGGTGCCCCGTGAAGGCTGTTGCGGCGGCTGCAGGTGTGGACGTGGTTGGGTCAGTTGGGTCTGGTGGTTCTGTTGCGCCTGCTGAGGCTGATGGCTTTGCTGAGCCTGCCGAACCTGCGCCAGGGTCCTCTGCCGCCGCTCGACCTCGTCCAAAAAATTTTGTACTGTCTGAAGCTCCCGGCGCGTCGGGTATTCATAATGCACCGGCTGTTGCTGTTGCTGCTGGTGTGGCTGGTGCTGGTGCTGGTGTGGCTGGTGTGGCTGTTGCTGGTGTTGCTGGTGCTGGTGTTGCTGGTGCTGTTGCTGGTGTTGCTGGTGCTGTTGCTGGTGTGGCTGTTGCTGGTGTTGCTGGTGCTGGTGTTGCTGGTGCTGTTGCTGGTGGTGCTGTTGCTGCTGTTGCTGTTGCTGCTCGTGCTGGTGTTGCTGCGGCTGCCAATGCTGCTCGTGCAGAGGCTGCAAGTACCCCTGCTGCTGCTGCTGCTGCTGGTACCGACGCTGCTGCTGTTGCTGCTGTCGATACGCTTGGTACCGAGGTACCCCCCTCCGCCTCCTCCCCATCCCCATCTCCATCTCCATCTGCCCCTCAAAACTCTGCACATGCCCCCCATGCCCAGCGAACATGTATGCGCCGGTGGCGGTGGCCGCAGGATGCGGAACGGCCCCGGTTGCCGCAGCCGGGGCGAACCCCACAGACGGGAGCTCCAGGGGCGAGGGCGTGGCGGCCGGGGACGAGGGACGTGGCCCTGCCACCGCTCCCGCTCCCGGTGGTGGCGGCGGCGGGACCAAAGCGAGGGCCAATGAAGATGTCGACGCCATTGCCGTCGATGGGGGTGCGTGTGTGTGTGCGTCCGCGAGTACACGGAGCGAGCCGGGCTGCTGTGGGTCGCCGCAACAGCTGCTGCTGCTCCCGCCTCCGCGGCCCCGCCCTGGGATAATGCTGCTTGCGAGGAATGCGTTGATGTCCCGCCCGCCGGGGGCGTACATCAACGAGGGGGACGCCTCTGGCTCGGGCGCCACCGCCGCTGCCGCCGCCGCTTCGTCGTCGGGCTGCTGGAGGTGCTCATGCTCGACGTCTGGTTGAAGGTGCAGCACATCTGCCGCGTCCGCTGGTGGTGGTTGTGGCAGTCGCGACGGACCGGGGAGGGGTGCCTCATCGTGTGTGGCTAGAAAAAAAAAAACCCAAAGGGAATGGAAGTTAATAAAAAAGAAGAAGCGCTCCGAAAGGGTGAAATGATAGCAATATGAATGATGATGATGATGATGATGATGATGTATATATATATGTATACGAAACTGGAATGAGGACGGAAGCAAAAGTGGATGCAGGTAGATCAACGGCTATGCCCAAAGGAAAACAGGACAAGGAGAAAGCGATCTCTTGGCTGTATGGATCTGGCCGCGTCTGTTGTTGTGATCTCGAACGGCGGATAGGAAATGCAAAGGGGGGCGACAAGGAATGCAGATAAGGGCGAAAAAAAGAAGGACGGAGGACGTACGGAGGGAACGGGGGTGGTGGCCTGGACGCGCAGGCATATAGTCGCTCCACGGGTCGACGCACTGGAGCGCATAGTGCGCGCTTTCCGCAAAGCTGTGCGGCGGGGATGATGACGCGGAGTCGACGGAAGCAGACACGGGCCCGGACACAGCCCCTGACGTATCGCCCGTCTCGGAGATGGACGGGGGGGTGTACGGGTAGGCGTATCCTGCGGGCATGGACGTGTGCCAGAGACCGTTGCTGGCGGTGGCGGTGGCGGTCGATGTGGTGTTGGCGGTGGTGCTGGTGGTGGTGGTGTTGGCGTTGGCGTTGGAGGTGTTGGCGTTGGAGCTGCTGCTGGAGCTGCTGGAGCTGCTGGCGGGGACGGGAGGGTAGTACGGGGGCGTATACATGAGGGACGACGAGAGGAGTGGGGATGGGGGAGAGGAGGAGGGTATAAGTACGCAGCGAGTACGTGTAACAGCGAATTACCTGCAAGTCAAACTCCGCTATTCAAGCACGACGCTGGCGGGCGATGCGTTCCTAGAGATCCGTATCACGATACCCACATATGGGGGTGAATGGGGTAAAAAAGCAGAAGTAATCTCAGAGAAATCTAATATCCCACAACCGAGCGGGGACGCGGGGCGGATCCCTGCGGAGCGTAAAATAAAAAATAATAATATCTCACACACGCTCCCAAGAGTCATTCCCGTCGCGCTGTGCAATCTCTCATCTCGCTTCCATACCAGTCAATGGGTTCTCTTCTGCACGCACGCACACACACATCTAAACTCGCAACCGACTGCTAGGCACATCACTGGCGCATCGCACAGCACTCCCATTCCAAACGGCCCCATGACTTGCCTACAGGCGTCTACCAGGTTTCTGCGTCGCCGGCCTCTCAAACCTATCCACGGAGCTGCTCTCGGCCTCTCCCGCACATGCATACGCTCACGAGCACACCACACACCACAGCGACCCGCGCGCGCACGCATATACACTTTAGGCCCGGCCAAAGCCCAGGACCCGCCACGCACATTTGCCGGAGCGTTCTCCCTCGTGTCTGCCTCGCATACGTCCCTAACCGCCCAGCACGTCTCTCTATTCCACGGCTCCGGCAGAAAGGAGAGAGTGTGCGCTCCACACGCTTCCATACCAGCCCATTCGGCCTTCTGACACGCAACACGCACACACACACGCCCCGCGCCCGATACACGGTCCAATACACTCACGTTATAGGCACAGAGATCTCCACGGTGCTTCGAACAACTCTAGATATCGGTTTCAGCGTGCCCGGTCGACGCTGCATCCCGGTCACGAGGAGGGCGCAATTCATGCCTCACGGGCGGAGACGCACGAGAAGACCCGTAGAAACGATGGCTGCACGACAACAACAGCAGCAAATGCAAGGCACACATGGGGCTGCCCAATCGCCGCGTGTCCCGGACGACGCTGAGGAAAGAATACACGCTAATACATGGGACTGCAATATGGCGACCTTCGAAAGTGGCATCCCATTCAAATGCATTTCAAACCGGGCCCAGGCGTGACACCCCTTTGTGCGCTAATCCGCCCCATGTCTCCGCCCCCCAAAAACGGTCGCTGCGACCGAAAAAAACCAAAAAAAACCTAAATATTTATATACAAATTAAAAAATACAAATAAATAAAGGAACATCCCGCGGGAAAGTCAACAATGACGAAGGGAAGAGAAGCAGCAGAAGAAGAAGCAGGAACGCCGGCTGTGCATGCGCAGCAAGTGATGAAAAATATAGGCTGAACGTCGAAAAGCCGGGAGCAAGGTCACTGATAGCGGTGTTTTAACTACCACAAGTCTATATGCGTGCACGCGTGACACTCGCAAGCGGTGTCTCGCCAAACCCGGGGGAGGGGGCCACAAGAACCGCCACGGCAATGGACGAGGTGCCACAACGCGCGTGTCCACGGGAAAGGGAGCAGACTCCGTACGTGGGGTGGACGTCGAGTCGCATGGTGAAGCCTCGAAAAGAGCTACCTTCCCTTTTTTTTTCTCTTTTTTTCCCTTTTTTTTTTTTCCAGCGCCACCACCGTGATTGTGGGTGCTTTTCCGTGATTGTGGGCGTTTCTGCGCCACCAAGGTGATTGTGGGTGTCTTTCCTAAAACATAAACGTCACTATCGGCATCAGAAAAGACGTCGCGACTAAATTACCGCCCCGAAACAAAGGAAAGAATACAGATAAGCAAAGGCAAAACGCGAGGAGAGGGTGAGGACGCGGTTCTTTCCCAAAAGGCCGTGTGAGCCGCAACTAATTCGTCCCAAAAAAAGTAAAACAGAACGGAGGAACCCGGGAAACTGCCGGCATTGAGTGGCCCCACCGACTGGGCAGCCGCGGCTGGCTCATGCTGAACCAAAAACCTGCAAATCCACTTAACCAAAAAAGGAAATAAGGGGAATGATAACAAAAGGGGTAACGCCGGGGCCCAGTGGCGCGCGCGCAATGCTAGAAATACCTTTTGTCTTGTCCTAAACGCAGCCAGCGTTGGTAAAAGGCCTGCAGCTGAGCGGTGCCCAAAAAAAGGGAAAAAGAGAATCATGGAAGATGCCGGTGGCTTTGAGTGGCGCGCGCGCGCGCGCGCGGGCCCCAACCTTTTTTGAATGGAGTGGCTGCGATCCGGGAAGGCTAAAACTGATGTAATCACTGAATAGGAACGTGGCCAAACAAAGGGGTGCGCGAAAACGGGAGGGAGAGATCGCGATTCTTAAAAGACTGATCGGCTTTTGAGTTTTTCTTTGAGGATATATCCTAAAAATAAATAATAGCCTGGGAATTGCTTGAAAAAAATAAAATAAAAATAAATAAATAAATAAATAAACCAAATAATCGATTGCGCACTCCAAAACGCGAGCTACCAATGATAATAATGATAATAATAATAATAATTAAAATAAAAAATATTTGCTCACCTGGGCGTCTTCGAGCCACTCCCACCTTCGTCATCACCGCCCCTGTTTCGTCCGCTGATTTGCGGCATCGAAGGCGTAGAAGCACCCTCCCTGGACCTCGGCTCCCCACCTCCTTCGAGTGGCTTTTTATTATTAATTCCCCCAGTCTGGTGACAGCCAGACACGAGAGCCCAGAAATTCAACCCGCGCGTAAAAGCGATACACAGAGGAGTTGTTTGGCGCGCCCAGATTGTGCATTCCACCTTGCCACCCACCAACGACCCTCCCATCCCAATCTGAGCCTCCCGTCACGCGTTCCATTCCTGGCTTGTCCTCGCTTAATCCTTTCCCTTCAGTCTGGGTGACAGCGATAACCGGAAATTAAAAATCCAGTGTTGAATAACAAAACCACAAACAAGACTTTATTCGGCGCGACCTTGTTTGCTCGTTTTTGCAGCCTTCTCTTGCGGGAAGTGCCGGTCGAAGATAACAGTCCTTCCACAACCAACCGCGCCAGGACACCGAGTGGCTCTGCGATGTGGGAACAGTGGGCGATGGGCGACGACAGTGGGCGATGCGGCCAGCGTGCGATGGGATGGTGCCGCAGAGTATGGAGGGACAGACGGAGAGCACGTCGTGCCGGTGCCACGACCGTGCCCACTCGCACGCACAAAGGGTGGGGTGCACTATCGCCCCAGCACACTTCCTTCCAGATATGGCGGGCTGCCTGCATCTGCCTGTCTTCTTTGCCGCTGCCAAATGCGGGTGGGCTGGCGACGGGAAGCATAAGCTGGCTATTGTTACACGTGCAGATGGTACCCCGACCGGGACGCAGAGAAGCAGATCACAAACACATCACGTGCGGGCGTGCTGGCGTGCGGTGCGTGAAAATATATGCCAGTCCGGTACGAACCGCTGATGCAAAAAAGAAACCGTCATTATCCGTATTTGACTGCTGTTTCAGGTTGCAGGCATACGCGGACGCAGGGGCCACTGCGGAAAACAAAAAACCAGGACGCGAGCGCGAGAACCACAGGCTGTGCCAGTGCCAGAGGCTATGTCCCCATGCCACTGGGCAACGCTAAACACCAAAAAAATAAAAAAAATAAAACGGGATCGCTAATAAAAAAACGTATGCAAACACCACCACGCCACTGCCATACACAGAGGGCCCCGCGGAGATGAAATGAAAAGAACTCGAATGAACAACAACATCCATTTGCGACCGCGTCCTTGGGCTCCGCTCATGCCCCTGCTTGTGCCAACGCAACACGCTGCTTCGCGGGGGGGCACGCTGGGGGGCGTGTGTGCGTAGATCCTATCGTGCCGGACCCCAGTATGCCCTCGGTTCTCAGATATCTGAGTGCATGTATGTGCGCTTCTGTCCTGACCCTGGGCACTGATTTATGTAACGTGCCTAGTCGACACCCATTTGGAAGCAGCGCAGAATTGGGAGGAACACGATAACAATTATCCCTAAACGATGGCGCAACAAAAAAGGCCACAATTGCTTTGTCAGCAGGGTGTGCTTGGCGGACACTGGTATGTCCTCGGGTCAGAGGGCTTGTGGAGCCTGGGTACGGATGTATGTAAAGAAGGTGCTTAGTTGACACGTATTGGGAAGCAACAGCAGAAGATAGCAAGAATTCAGACATGTGAAAAAAAAATTCAAAATTCATGACAAAGAATTATTGTCCAAGGGATGTGTCGAAAAGACAAACACTCTCCCAGAAAGCGACGTTGAAGGACATAGTACGTACCGTAAACATCGCACTCGCACGGGGCTCTGTCTCCCAGAGGCGTCCAGCACGACACACTCCGGGTGCCGTGCTTCATACCACATCAACCCCAAAACTCCTCGCACGCCGTCAGTGGCCAACCTCCAGACGGTTCTTGTTTCCCTCCCTTTCAAGCAAGCGACGTGTATCCATACGCATTGCAACGAGCACACCCCCATGTACGTGGACACCGAGTGGCGTGCGGTGGGTAGAGTGACTGCACAAGTGGCAGGCACTGATGCTGTCGGTGCGCGCTTGCGCGTGTACTTGCTCTCTAATCTATCCGTGCATCGCTCCGCGTGGAGCCCGTGTCTAGGTTGGTCTACAGGAAGAAACTCGTGTTAGAAACGAATGGCTGATGCTAAGAAATGGCAGGAGAATAAGCTATGAACAGCGATCGAATGACGGTGGAACGAAGGAAATAAACGTCAAAGATTAGATCGAGCAGGGTTTCAATCAAGTACCGGATCGAATGAGACGACCTCAAGAAATAACTAACTTAATACAAAAATGACAAGAAAGTTTCTAAATATCGGTGCCAAAGAGACCTTTCTCCAAATCCACATGAAAGGATATGTTGTACATACCGAGTACATCCCCATGTGCGTGGACACCGAGTTGCGTGCAGCGGGTATAGTGACTGCACAAGTGGCAAGTGGTGATGCTGTCGGTGCGCGTTTGCGCATGTACTTGGTTCTGAGCATCCAAGGCGTATCCGTGCATGGAGCCTGTGTCTAGGATGGTCTACAGGAAGAAACTCATGTTAGAGACGAATGGCCGATGGTAAGAAATGGCAGGAGAATAAGCTATGAACAGCGATCGAATGACGATGGAACAAAGGAAAGAAACGTCAAAGATTAGATTGAGCATGTTTCAATGAAGCACTGGAACGAAGGAAACGACCTCAAGGAATAACTAACTTGATAAAAAATGACATGAAATTCTAAATATCGGTGCCAAAGAGACCTTCCTCCAAATCCACATAAAAGGATATGTTGTACATACCGAGTACATCCCCATGTGCGTGGGCACCGAGTTGCGTGCGGTGGGTATAGTAACTGCACAAGTGGCAAGCAGTGATGCTGTCGGTGCGCGTTTGCGCATGTACTTGGTTCTGAGCATCCAAGGCGTATCCGTGCATCCCTCTGCATGGAGCCTGTGTCTAGGAGGTCTACAGGAAGAAACTCATGTTAGAGACGAATGGCCGATGGCAAGAAATGGCAGGAGAATAAGCTATGAACAGCGATCGAATGACGATGGAACAAAGGAAAGAAACGTCAAAGATTAGATTGAGCAGGGTTTCAATCAACAACCGGAACGAAGGAAACGACCTCAAGAAATAACTAACTTAATACAAAAATGACATGAAAGTTTCTAAATATCGGTGCCAAAGAGACCTTCCTCCAAGTCCACATAAAAGGATACGTAGTACATACCACGCCAATTAGATATTTGCACCTGTCTCCCCGAGAACATCTCCATGTACGTGGACACCAAGTTGCGTGCAGTGGGTATAGTGACTGCACAAGTGGCAAGCGGTGATGCTGTCGGTGCGCGTTTGCGCATGTACTTGGTTCTGAGCATCCAATGCGTATCCGTGCATCCCTCTGCATGGAGCCTGTGTCTAGGATGGTCTACAGGAAGAAACTCATGTTAGAGACGAATGACTGATGGCAAGAAATGGCGGGAGAATAAGCTATGAACAGCGATCGAATGACGGTGGAACAAAGGAAAGAAACGTCAAAGACTAGATTGAGCAGGTTTCAATCAAGTACCGGAACGAACGAAACGACCTCAAGGAATAACTAACTTGATAAAAAATGACATGAAAGTTTCTAAATATCGGTGCCAAAGAGACCTTCCTCCAAATCCACATTTTCTCAAAAAAGGATATGTAATACATACCACACGCCAATTCAATAGTTGCACCTGTCTCCCCGAGACCATCCCCATGTGCGTGGACACCAAGTTGCGTGCAGCGGGTATAGTGACTGCACAAGTGGCAAGCAGTGATGCTGTCGGTGCGCGCTTGCGCGTGTACTTGGTTCTGAGCATTTAAGGCGTATCCGTGCATCGCTCCGCGTGGAGCCCGTGTCTAGGATGGTCTACAGGAAGAAAATCGTGTTAGAGACGAATGGCCGATGGTAAGAAATGGCGGGAGAATAAGCTATGAACAGCGATCGAATGACGATGGAACAAAGGAAAGAAACGTCAAAGATTAGACTGAGCAGGGTTTCAATCAAGTACTGGAACGAAGGAAGCGACCTTAAGAAATAACTAACGACATGAAAGTTTCTAAATCTCAGTGCCAAAGAGACCTTCCTCCAAATCCACATTTTCTCAAAAAAGGATACGTAATACATACCACACGCCAATTCGATATTTGCACCTGTCTCCCCGAGAACATCTCCATGTGCGTGGACACCAAGTTGCGTGCAGTGGGTATAGTGACTGCACAAGTGGCAAGCGGTGATGCTGTCGGTGCGCGTTTGCGCATGTACTTGGTTCTGAGCATCCAAGGCGTATCCGTGCACGCTTCTGCGTGGAGCCCGTGTCTAGGTTGGTCTACAGGAAGAAACTCGTGTTAGAGACGAATGGCCGATGGCAAGAAATGGCAGGAGAATAAGCTATGAACAGCGATCGAATGATGATGGAACAAAGGAAATAAACGTGAAAGATTAGATTGAGCAGGGTTTCAATCAACAACCGGAACGAAGGAAACGACCTCAAGGAATAACTAACTTAATAAAAAATGACATGAAAGTTTCTAAATATCGGTGCCAAAGAGACCTTCCTCCAAATCCACATAAAAGGATATGTTGTACATACCACACGCCAATTCGATAGTTGCACCTGTCTCCCCGAGAACATCTCCATGTGCGTGGACACCAAGTTGCGTGCAGCGGGTATAGTGACTGCACAAGTGGCAAGCAGTGATGCTGTCGGTGCGCGTTTGCGCGTGTACTTGGTTCTGAGCATCCAAGGCGTATCCGTGCATCGCTCCGCGTGGAGCCAGTGTCTAGGATCGTCTACAGGAAGAAACTCATGTTAGAGACGAATGGCAGATGGTAAGAAATGGCGGGAGCATAAGCTATGAACAACGATCGAATGACGGCAGAACAAAGGAAATAAACGTCAAAGATTGGATTGAGCAGGTTTCAATGAAATACTGGAACGAAGGAAACGACCTCAAGAAATAAGTAAATATAACTAACCTGATAGAAAATGACATGAAACCCCAAAACTCGTCGCACACCACGGACCTGCCTGACGATTCTTTTCTTCTCCCTTTCAAGCAAGCGACGTGTATCCATACGTATTGCAACGAGTACATGGGCACGGAGTTGTGTGCAGCGGGTATAGTGTGCACGGGTGGCAGGCAGTGATGCTGTCGATGCGCGTTTGCTTGTGTACTTGGTTCTGAGCATCCCAGGCGTATCCGTGCATCCCTCTGCGTGGAGCCTGCGTCCAGGATGGTCTACGGGAAGAAAGTCGTGTTAGAGACGAATGGCTGATGGTAAGAAATGGCGGGATAACAAGCCATGTATAGCGATCGAATGACGGTGGAACGAAGGAAATAAACGTCAAAAATTGGATTGAGAGGGTTTAATCAAGTACTGGAACGAAGGAAACGACCTTAAGAAATAAATAGATATAACTAACCTGATAGAAATGACATGAAACCCCAAAACTCGTCGCACACCACGGACCTGCCTGACGATTCTTTTCTTCTCCCTTTCAAGCAAGCGACGTGTATCCATACGTATTGCAACGAGTACATGGGCACGGAGTTGCGTGCAGCGGGTATAGTGTGCACGAGTGGCAGGCAGCGATGGTGTCGATGCGCGTTTGCGTGTGTACTTGGCTCTAAGCACCCTAGGCGTATCCGTGCATCCCTCTGCGTGGAGCCTGTGTCTAGGATGGTCTAAGGGAAGAAACTTATGTTAGAAACGAATGGCTGATGGTGAGAAATGGCGGGAGAATAAGTCATGGATAGGGATTGAATGACGGCGGAACCAAGGAAAGAAACGTTAAAGATTGGATTGAGCAAGTTTCAATCAAGTACTGGAACGAATGAAATGACCTTAAGAGATAAGTAGATATAATTAACTCGATAAAAAATGACATGAAAGTTTCTAAATATCGGTGCCAAAGAGACCTTCCTCCAAATCCACATTTTTCAAAAAAAGGATATGTAGTACATACCACACGCCACTTCGATATTTGCATTTGCCTCCCCGGGCGGGTTGGCCATAACAACCGCTTGACCTGTCATACGCATACATAGGCTAGCCGTGTATACAACTACAAGCCTTCTTGCCGCCCTCCTGTGCACATGGACAAAACTTCAACTCTTAGCATCTGCGCGATGTCTTGGTGTCGTTTCAGAATGTCGAACCAGGGTAAGGTGGCAAAGTGACGGAATGAGTACGTAGGTCGCAGCGGAAAAGATGCGTTGACGCGTTGACGCATTGGCGTGCTGGTACTCGCAGTGGACCTTTGTTACTATCTGCTGAACCTGATCCAGAGTCTCGCGTCGCAGATGTAGATGCGTAAACATTTCCGGGTTGTGGTCGTCCCTATGGGCACAATCGGTGAATACGAGTCCTGCACAGTTCACAGGGCCTGTAGATGGTTGGTACTGGTATCAACATAATAGCTGTGGTGCAACGTACGAGTTTTCAGGTGCTCAAACCGCGATTCCGATTCTGACGCGTGACGGATGCAGCGTACATCTCTCACGCGATGCCGAAGACTTGACGGAACAGTGCGCCTATGTGGGTGGGTCGCGGGTATATGTGAGGGTGCGCAAGGCTGCGGGAACGTATGGTTGGTAGCGAAGATTTAAGCTCGAATTGTCCTTTGGTACGAACATCCCCGTCATCGTTGACGCGATGATCCCGGTTCCGGCGCCCCCGTCCTTGGATGGGTGGATGGGTAGGAGGCGGGGTGTTCGGGAAGGGGATGATCCTAAAGTTGGAGGGCAGGCTTGAAACGAGGGCTGGAAAATTTAGGCAGCGTGTCATGCAAATGTACTTTCGGAGTGATGGCATTGTCTTGCTTGTGCTTGTGGCCCAATCTGGTGTATATCGCGCGCTGGTGATCGGGATTACTGAAGATTTAGATGATAGTGGGAGAAAATCGTCAAAGTTTTTAAAAAAAAAACTAGGAAAACCCAAACCAGGGCGAAAAAAGGCAGTCGAAAGCAGGGAAATGCGAGGGCTCCAAAAAATAGGAATATAGAAGAAGGGAGAAAGGGAAAGATGCTCTACCCATCAGCGGAGAGTATCAGTGTGGGCGTCTGGTGTGTGGTGTGGGTAAGGAAAAGATACAGGTCGATAATCAGAAGATCCACACTGAGATTCTCCGCCAATCCGAGTTCATCGTACTCACCCTCTTCCCCTGAATTTATGATCTATACTGTTTCATCCAATGATCTGAAACAGTAAAAACTGTTTCTCATCGAATCTATATTGGTTGCCACATACGTACCATATAATAATGACCAATGAGGCGGGGTCCGAAACACAAGGGTCCACGCGGAGTTTGAATTACCATTATCTTTGCCATCAAGCGCTATGAGGGGCGAGATTTTGCGTCTCGCACAATAAACTTTTCACTGTGTCGAGGTTTGAGTTCTTTTCCCCTTTGCATACTTACTCCACAGATCTCAGTCAGACACCGTGAGGCTGGGCGCATCATGTCTCGAGGGAAACCGTAGTCAGTATCAGCTTTGAAACTATATCAATTTATCTATATAGGAGGATATTAACTGTCGATCTTTGACATGTGGCGCAGCGCTCGCTCCACTTCTCATCAACTTAACTAGGGACCTATGCCTAGGAATTCCAAATTTATTGCATTTCCGGGCCGCCGAGGCCCCGGGGGTTTTTTGTTTTAATTTTTTTTTCAGCAGGGCCAGCAGCGACTTTGAAGAACCATGAGCTTGATAAAATATCAGATGAATTGGGCGGACGAAATGTTAAATTTTTGGCCGGCATTTCGCGCCCCAGGGGCGAACTTGGAAGTTTTCGCACGGATCGGTTGTAAATCTTGCACTCTCTGAGTCAGGAGACAGCTGCCAGAGGACTCATGGAATACTTCCTCCTTATCATTAACGCCATCAAGGACAGTCCTCCTGAGTGAACTTCAGAACCATCTCACAGTGACGAAGGTGCCATCAGCGGGCCTCCTTCTGCCGCCGTCGATCTCTCTGTCAATTTTTCCTCCTTCATTCCTTCTCCCTTCTCACCTTCTCATCTCGCACCTTTCACCCTCCTCGTTACTTCATCCGGACATCTCACGCTCAATCACGCTCAATCACGCTCCTACTGATCCTGCTGGAGACATAATATCGGACAATACACCACATCCCAAAGCCCGGGCTATAGAATTGGAAATTGCGACGTCGGGGGCTCTGGGAGTTAGACGTGGGATGTGTCAGAGTACCTCGTGTGGAGGTCGCACGAGTTTACGTGGAGCCGGCGATCTTTCATCTCATCGTCACCATCGTCATCATCCTTCCCTCCTCGATCCTTCATTCAAACATTTCCAAACCAGTCAGACGCAGGGGCCGGAGACCCCGCTGGAGATATAATCTCAGATGAAAACACGCCATTTTAAAAACCAGAACATGGGAAGCTTGCGACGTCGGAGCCTGAGGGGCGCAGGAGGTTGGGCGTGTGTCACATGCACAAGCGAGACTCTGGTGGTCAGACAGATTTCGAATTTCTACATGGTGGCCAGTGATCCTGCGCGAATTAATAAAGCAGGCCGGAGGTTATCTCTCACCTGCTGTCACCTCGCTCCTCATCCTTCTCGAATTCTCCTCTCATGTTATTATGTTATTTGCGGGGATCCGAGGCGATTTCGGAGGGAACTTCGCGCAAGTACGCGGCGATTTCCCAGTACCGCAAATTCATCACGGTCACAGATGAAGATGTAAACAGCGCTGCTGGGAGCGAAAAGACGCATGATGCCGTCATGACAGGCCACCGAACATGTAAATTACTTCTGGGCCTGCCTTCTTTCCTTATTCTTTGACCCCTGCTTTACGTCCGTCACGCGGTAGGCTTTGCCGTCGACATCCATGGTCCCTGTCGACCTCGAGGTCGTGCGGTCTCAGGCATTCATCTCGGTCGCATCTAGCTCCCGGAGATAGTCGAAGGATCCGGTCAAAGTTCCCTCTTTCTCTATACCATAGCCCACCTGAGGATGTGTATACCCGCTCCTTCATTCCCTCTTCTTTGCAGCTCGATGCATAACTTTGCTTCTAGCCTCCTTCATTCCATTAATTCTCACACTCATAACTCATCCCCAATCCTCGTTTTCATAAACTTGTGGTGTTCCATTCCATTCGTCATGATCTGCAACTCCGGCTATCAACGCAGGCTACTTTGTCGGATGTTTAATTCACAAAGGGGCTCACTCACAGTCATTAACAACGGGACTCACGCCAAGCCGTCATTAAAGACGCGCGCGCATGCCGCATGGCTTGGGGGTTGAAGATTGGCACAACCTTAAACCCTTGAATATCTCCGAGGCTATATCGCCATGGATTCTTGGCTTATCTTTTGACACTCGCGCTCAACGCCCAACGCCGCATCACCCTGCTCATCATCCACCATCCACCATACATACCTCACTATCACTTTACATACCCCACTCAGCATGCAACGCTGACAAATACATCACTCACCTATCACATTACGATTGAATACGGTAACCTGACGCTCCACACACCCGACACATCCGACATTTCCTCAGCAACCGGCACTATATGCCAGTGCAGGAAGGCGACAAGCAACGTGTCTAAACGTCATGCACTAAGTGTCAAACTGGTGCTAGCGTCGTGGGTGTCACGGTCACGAATAGCTCTGGGGGTATCGTGAACCACATCGGGAAGATCACGCATATTCTGGCGCCACCATGCTCAAGCTGAACTTGGCGTCATCACGCGCTGGGAAATAATATCAAATACTCGAACCCGGTGTCATTATGGTATGAAGGAATCATCACACACCTTACCATCACCATCTTCATAATAGCACGTGACTGAAAAAAAGAAGAAACAGACAACAAACAAGACATATATTTACGAGGTCCGACAATCAATACAAGAGTCAAGAGCCAAAGCTTATCCACTGGTTTTGACCACGTGCACACTTATCGCCCGTCAGCGGTCTTGACTCCTGTGCACCTGACACCAAGTTCCATTTGGAGTGACGCGGTGAGTAACTGACACGCTGACTGACTGAAACACCGACCGAATGAATTGAACAGACGTACCGATGGGCTATCTTTCAGATTTGCAGATTCCCACTCGGACCGGCTTCCAGACATCGATGGACAGGCCAACCGACCCGCGGACTACGCTTTCGGCTGGGAATTTCACGAAGCGATGGCCCCCCATGGGATAAAAGGACAAGGGAAAGGATCCATCGACTACACCACACCTTTCACCTCTCTTCCCTTCACCTACCTCAGGGGGCGTTGTTTATGTTTCATAGTGTCTACACCCACTCTCCGTATATCCCACATCTTACATTTGCCATCTGCCAGTCTACACCTCCTGCCTTTTCTATAGGCGGTGCGGTGAGCTGTGGGTAAGATTCGAGGCCATTTGTTAGGTGGGGGAGATAGCATTGCATTGTGGAGCGGCACGTGTGCTGCGACGCTACCAACTACCATCTCTTCTTTCTTTCTTTTTTATTTTAATCTAACTTTTATTCATACTATTTTACTGTCTCTTCTACATCTATGTTACTAAAGGGATTTTGAAAATAATAATTTATCTTATTCGACGTATGAATATTTTGTCCCTGGTACAGACTAGAAAGTGAAACCTTGTGACCCTCTTACGCGTTGGTGCGGACTCTCGAAGCGGAGTCGAGAAGGGGGTCCGCAAACTAGGACCAGGACCACCATGACGGAAGCGAAGAAATGACCCCAATGGAAGCTGCCCTATCACCTCCTCTTGCACTTTAGACTCAATGGACAATGTCTTCATTACCCAACACCATAAGGATGGAGAAGATTGGGGTGAGTATCGTATTGCTTCAAGTTTAGCAGACGGTCAACAGGCCAACCGTCTTCCTCGACTTAGCCATTCTCCTATCTGTCCTTATCGACCCTGTGCGCATACAGTCGATCCTAACCGACGTGAGCCTTATCTCTGCCTACCGAAGGCAATGTGACCGTTAAAACAAAGCAGAATGTGTCGTATGACAGAGGACTTCTAGTATGAACTCTCTGTCAAGCCAGTTCAAACAGGTGACAGACAGCGGTTCCAATGTATGTTCACAAATATTGCCATTATCCTCCATCCTTCTGATACCTGCTCTTGGTAAACATACAAAAGTCCATAGAAGCTGCTGAATGTCCGGGAATGAGGGGCCGCATCGGTGTGCGTTTTGGTGAGGGACTTGGTCTCGGTGCATCTACACTCTACTGATAATTTCCATCTGCAGCTCTCAGGCTGATGAGAAAGTACAAGAAGTAGTAAGAATTATTTCCGAATACAAGCCGAGATTACGAACTCTTTTTGCTCCCCTTCTGTTCGACCTGAAAAGGTCTGCACCCCGCTCACTGATACATGGTCCTCATTATTCTTAATCTGGTGTACAGTGTGATCAATCGCTGGGTCTCCGCACAAGTCACCGCTCTTGCTACCTAACTCCAAGTCACCCCTGAGTTACCTTGAACCGACGTCAAGATAGACGTACGAATGACTGACAGCCGACCTGCAGCCTGAGAAGAGGCGATGAGGTCAGTTCATTTCCGGTCGGTTCGGTTCGGTGCGTTATTATTTTGTTATATTTTACGCGTAATACTCGTTTGGACAGTCCTGACCAACCTATAACAACAGGATTCTTGCATTTACTCTCTTAATATTCGTTCAGGTTCGCTTTCTGTGGCCTCCATCCGGCCCTCGTCATCGGAAATAAGCATCGACATAGAGACGGGATCGGAGTCGGAATTGGTACGCTTCAAGGACACGGAGATCGTTTCCCCAGTCCTCAACGTAATCAAATGACAGCACCGCCCCCCTTTATCCCAAACCGAAACTCATTTCCGTCGAAGCTTTCCTCAGTCAACCCTAGTCAAAACCGTCTGCTCGATCGATCGATTTCACGTAGATCCTCCTTAATCTCGTTGGAAAACTTGGCCGATCGCAGTCCAGAATCCCTTTCCTTTTTTGAACCCCTCGGGCGCCCGGCTCTGCGATCTATATACTTATTGGCATCGGTCAGTTCATCAATATTCAGCACTCACATTATATACTTACATCGCCGTCCTTATACCGTTGACAAATGCCTCGCTTTGTCACGGGAGTTGCATGGAACTCCGAGCGTGTCTCACATTGTCCGATCGCGCCACGGGTTCAATCAATATATTACTAAACGGAAAAGAATCACATCCTTGCAATTTTAGAATTTATTATTTTTTCCAATCGCATTTCAAATCCAGTTCATATCATTGGCACATGAAGTCTAACACTCCGAAGTATTGGATTTTGTAAATGAACCTTTGTGAACATAAAGTCCTCATGCCATGCGATCCAAAGCTGTGAGTGAAGGCGTCGTGATCAATGAGCAAGGACCAGCAACATTATAAAGCCTTGTTGAAATGAATATTTTGAGTCATATTAATAGAGTCTGTAGTTCCTTTACTAGTCAACCAGAAATCTATGCCAAATACCCTCTGTTATACCAGATGGAAATGACAGTGAATATCAATGTAATGAACAGATGAGTTATTTATGTAAAAGAAACGGCTCAGCCGTGTACCAGTTCATTGTTATAGCTTTGGATTGCAAGTGGACCTCATCTCATGAATACCCTTTCCATGGCCATTATTACATGGTTAGCTAGCTCTTTAAAGGCCTTTCATTGTATTTGCCTTAGTATACAAGCCCAGGTTTGGCCAATACACTGATGTGTTCATTGCTAATTGCTCTCTACCTTACTTTCTGCCTCCTTGTTTTTAAACCCTAAAGATCTTGCTTCCTCTCAGCAGCTAACTCCAGTATTCCTCTATGGGACATTGAAGTAAAGCTTTCATCATTGAGATTACATAAGCTCTTCATCATACCACAGATCAGTGGAAAAACTCATCACCCTTTCTATGTGAGCTGTATCTGAATAATGAAGGAAGATCATATTATAACTAGTCATGTGTAAAGGTTTTGTTTCACCCTCTCATATATGAAGTTGAAGCTCATTTTACAATGGGTCAAGCAGTATCAACTGGAGAAACTATACAAACATCCACCTATCCTGGGATGAATACCAGTCCCCTGATCACAACATTCACAGAGATCCGGACAAGAAAGATGCCACCAAGCAGAAACTGGAATGACCAAAATCAACTTGACGGCCCCATCAGTTGTGGAATTCTTTACAAATGTGAAAAATGTGCTTCTAGGTTAGAATGATTGGAGAGGGGGGGTAAAATATTTGCTCAAAGCAGCTTTGGAGGATCTGAAAAGTGTATGACATGCATCTTGCTAAAAACTATTTGGTGATTGTTAGTGTGACTATTTCCTTTTTTTTATATTAATAGCATTTTGGTATAGACCTGTATTGTTGTACTAGAATGAGTTGGTAGTCTTTTTGACCCTATGCCTTAGCTTATGAATACTGCCTGATAATCTACTAGCCAGTATTGGCAGCCAACCGCGCCTAATCCACTTCCGTTCCTATTGCATTATCGTCACGGCGCTTCGACGTTTCTAGGCTAAGTACATCGTCCACTTGTCTCACTCGACTGCCGCGGTCGATCTGTGCAACATCCCGCTTACTCTGGTCTCTGGTCTACACCCCGCCCACCCATACTCAAATCACATAGCCCCCATCCGCTAGCCCCTTCAAGAACGGACCCACAACTACCTCCTCGCATCTTCCAATCAGCGCTTTCACGCCTGCGGCTCCCTGGTCACCCTCCTCCCGCACTACCCGTACCAGCTCCTGTCCGACGTATGCCTGTGCATCTACTATGTCTCGCACAGGGTCCTGGTCTGGTGAGGCGACTTCCGAGGCTGCGAGTCGCGAGTACGCAGCTTGGTACCCGGCATTTTGCTCCTCAAGGTCGATGGCGGTGAAGGCGGCATCGGCGTCTGCATCGGCGTCCGTGTCTGCTGTAGTTCGCCTTAGGGCTTGCGGGTCTCGGAACAGCTTGACAAGGGCGGTGAACGTTGGGGGCCTGGACATAACGACATTGTTTAGTACTAAGGATATAGTGAAGGAAGAATGAAGGTGCTATGAAGACGACTGACCATAACTGCACATTCGATGGCTGCCGCATTAACGCACACTGCGTTAACAATCGTGTCAAACCCACTACCGCTGTTTTGCGATTCTTCGTTGGTATCTTCGCGATCTCCGGTAGGAGAATATGTCCGAATAAATTTGCCCATAACCTACCAAAAAAGAAAAATGTGAGTTGTCATCCCAAATCATCTCAATCCGGTCACATATTGAGCCCGATCCCGCATCCCCAGCACTCAGCAGCTAACATATATTCAAACGGGAAGAAAAACTCACCCTGCCTGTGCACCTTCCACGACGCCTACAACGTAGTCCGGCGTCATACCCTCCACACGTATCGCAAGCACATACAACATAAAGCATGCCAGCAGATTCGCAAACTTGTCGGTTTTGTTGGCCTGCAGCCGCGTCAGCAGCGACATCACCACAGCCGGGAAATACGGTGATAACTGTGCGCTGTCAAGCAAAGAAAAAAATATTGCATCAGTCGGGTGTAAGTTTGAATCAAGCAGCTAGGACGGTTCCCACAATGGGACACTTCGCACAACACCCTCCAATAATTCGAAACCCCACGCGTCGTTAACCCTCGATGGGATTAGCCGTTGCTGTGCGACTGCGAGGACTGCGCCCACCTGGCCAGCCTTCGCGATCTCCACCGCATCCCGTGCAAGTGATGCGCAGATGAAGCGTACAAGACCAGGAATGCTGCCCTTCTGCGACCATGGTGCAGGGGTGAGGAGGAGCGGAAGGAGGGCACGGTAGCCAGGAGGTAGTAGGGTGGAAGCTGAGGCTGCATCGGATGTAGAGGTAGAAGATAGGGGGTGTAGCTCGAGGAGCTGGGAGAGAATCTGGAATGTATAGGGGATGAATTCTGAAGTAACCAGAGTCAACGGCGTGCTTGGTGGATGGGCATATCCAAATGAGAAGTACGCACGTTCGATGTCTTGTTGTAATATTACCGTACAGACCCCATGCAGCACCCCCTCGAAATGGCTCAATGTTTCAGGGTTCCCTGCTACCACAAACCTGTCGACGACAAGATATGCAACGATCAGTGTATATGCATACGATTATACGATGCGAACGCTACGTACCTGATCAGAGCTGAGATCCCTTCAAAGAGATACTGGTCGAAATTCGGGTTACTCGGGTTGCGGCTGACTACTTCTAAGATGCGCACGAGGCGCGCGAGGACTGCCTGGTACACGGGCGTCAGGCTTTGCCTTGCTGTGATGATTACACGCATCGCGCCTGGGAGGACAGCTCAGTCAGCATCGAACGTCGCAATGAGGAGCAATAGCAGGAAAGAGCAGACATTTCATGAGGTAGTCATTCTCAGACACTTTTTCGGGTGTAGAGCCGCTCTCGATTTTGTCGAATAGGGCGGTCAGGATATCGTATGCTACGTCATGGATGTCCGCTTGTGCAAACCTAGGAATAAGGTTTGTGTTCGATAAAAAAGTTGGAATTAAATTTAGACGGGAAGAGAGTCAACAACACATCACACCCACAACATGCGTGAACCTTGTTTAATGAAGAGAATGCGCTCGATAGTGATCGCCGCGTACGAGTAACACACATAGTTGTCAGCTCGGAGGTGTCCTACGAGCAGCGGGATGACTTGATTAAGCTGATCCTTCGTGAGCTATAGGAGCTTTGTTGAGCTGGTGTCCCTTGGATAAATGTAAGGTTCACTTCACCTGATTCCGGAACGTGTACAGGTACCGGATAGCATCGACCTGTAAGATAGGGTGTACACTCCCCTGCGCAGCCTGCAAATCACCCAGGACGTTCTCCGCAAACCAGTCCACGACTTTCACCAATGCATTTGTCGACGTCACGCCCTGCTACACACGTACGCAACCTCAACAGCCATCCCAGTGCCAAAGAAAGAAAGAAAGACGTACATGAGTTGTAGACCCTCTCGCCGCGACCGCCGTGAGAAGGTATACAGCGCGGTCCTTACGTTTCCAATTCGCAACCGGATCCGATTTGAATGCTTGCAGGTCTTCAAACACCCAGGCAGACACACACTCTGTAGTGTCAGACTCCCACCCGGCGCCGACGAGGGCACGTAAGACGTCTGCGGCGGCGTGACGGCGTGTTGTACCCTCGCTACTGCCGCCCGTCGACGCCGTTGGGATCGAGAGGTCGACGCGAATATACTCGAGTGGGTCGTCTTCAAACTGCTCCGTTTCGTGGTCTGAGGTGGCTGAGCACGAGATTGCAATAACAGTATGTAGGTCGTACCTCGCAACTCTACATTAGGCACTACAACGCCATTCACCAGGGTCTTGATTGTGTTCATGTTACCGAAGAGATCGCGGAATAACCCTGATCGGATGGCTGTCGAAAGGAACCGTAATGACTGAGCAACAAGCTGCCAGAATCAACGTATTATATGAAGTCGCCGACTTGACAGTTAGTTGCAACGCACCGTGTCGTCCGCGACAGTGGGGCGCTTGCCATCACCGACAAGTTCCCACACAGACTGGACAAAAAGACCTATTGACGAGGTCGAGGTGAATAGTTCCGGGAATCGATTTGTGTATAGCTGCAGTAGTAGGTTATCGGACTGTATCAGACCCCAGGTGAATTTCATTACCTCGGCGATCTCCATGATAACAGTTTTTATTTGCGACGGCACAGAAGGTGTAGTATCATCTGGCTACAAGAGTGACAGATTTAGCAGCCTCTCGACTATTTATGTTAAATAGGGAGTGCTCACGTCGCCTCGGAGAGCTGGAGGGTCCCAGGCTAGGAAACGCAGGAACCACCCAGGAGCAGTACCATCAGATGCCCCAAAAAACTCGACATGATTGTCCTCCAGAGCTGGTGGCAGATCCTGACACGTTAGGTCATAGAATATCGACATGAGTGCTGCCTGAGATTGGGCAACAGCAATTGCATTAGGTGGGTTCGGATTCGAGAATAAGATAGTTGCGGTCTCTCGGAAGAAAGCAATGAATGGATCGATGAAGCGTCCTAAGACATAGTTGATGACTGTGTATAGCTCGTCAGTCCGGATGGCCGAACGCCAACGATTGAAAATAGAGTGTGCCGTCTCGAGGACGCCCAAGGATACGGCATAATCGGTAGTAGAAAGTGAGGAAACAAGTTGCTAAAAAAAAGTGGCCGGTGAGAACATGAATAAACTTGAAAAGCAAAACGTACGTCAATTAGCTCAGGCCATTTTTGAGGGAAATCATGCTCAGCCACAACTGATACGGACTCCGCGATCTGTGCGCGTAACGCCTTGTCTGCAGGTAAAGATAGAGCTATCATTGCTGGGACCAGCTGATTTCGTATGGTAGTTTTGTCGTCTGGAGATATGGGAGCTTCCTCTACGTCCTGCGGCATGGAAAAGTCAGTCACTGGCCACTTGCATACAAAATGACGCTTCGAGAACGCGCCATCCAACAACGAGTACACACACCTCACACCATCTCTTTTTGATCACGTTTTTGAAAAAGACACTCCCTGCCAACCGGACACCTTTGCTCTGCGATGCATCGAGGACAAGCACGAGCAGATGTGGCAGGAACGATGGTTTCAGGCTGACCTCTCCTAGACTCTGCTCTGCCTGCTTGCGCGTTGCGGGAGACAAGGACGCGAGCAACAGCGAGGGAAGATCAGACATGGTGGCGAAAGTGGCTGGAAAAAACACGCTTAAGCGCTCGTGGTCGCGCTTGACCATTGAAAATACATAATTTTTTTGGGGAAACTGTGCGAGCTGTGACAGTATGCACGGTTTGCAGTTTGGGTGCAGACTTTTAGAACTATCACCTGCTGTATATTTTGAGAGGTAGCGTTCGACCCTTCGTAGTATTTCTTTTTGATGCCACGACTGGTACGATGGACTTGAAGGCATACCAAACTTCAATCAGCCTTGAAACTTGTGCACCGACAATTCCGATCCTTTGTTGAAGTATTTAATCCAGTATAACTCTAGACCCAGAGTCGAGATTGGAAAGTTAACAGTCCACACAAAGCTTCAAGCTGTCGGGTTATTTATTTATGGAGGGCAGGGATAATGAGAGTAACATTGAAATATGCAAGGCTCTTCTCGAAAGCTGCTCTTCTGTTCCATAAACCATACGTTGTTTAGAATTACGAACATCAATGCGATTCGACATGACTTAAATCTCGAAGATTCTGGATGCAGTGACAAGTGCCTCCAATATAGTAGAGAAAAAAAGCAATCCGTAAGAGCACGAAATGTGACGACAGGTTGCATACCGACTCCATATATCAGCTACGACTCTCATCTCAGAGTGATAATGCCCAGGCACCCTCGATGCCTCAAAATTTTGCCACAAGCCCAAGGCAGTCGTTGGATCGAGACAATAGTGCAACTAGAGAGGCATAAAGGGTAATCGCGGCTAATCCGTGTAATACGTCGAGAAATGGATCGAGTGCAGGTAGACCATCGAAGGACGGACTAGAAGAAAGGAGGCTATGACACTATAATCAACACAAGGGGGGACTTGGACTGTCGGACTGTAAGCGATAGCTCACCCTCACAGCCTATCTCACACATCATCCAAACGGGCAACAAGGCACGCGTCGTCCGCAGTCAAGAAACAGTAAATGAAGGCCCAACAGAGTGGGGCCTAAACTCATCGCAAAGTGGCTACGCCTGAGAGCTCACTGGCTGTACTGACGTCCCACCGGCGCATACCGGGACTGCTACGTATGTCGCATCACCGGCGGAAAAGAAAAAGCAGGTGAGGGCTCAACAGGTGCTATCCAAGCGGTTCGCAAAATGACTGCGGCTGACTCTCCAAGCGTTTTCGATATGAAGTGGCTGTTCAGTAATTGTATGAAGTTCGCGGCCTTCTGCCAGGGCTGCGTCAGTTTCTTGTTTGGAAAGCTTCATACGGCGCGAGCCAGGGTCCCCTCAAAGCTAGTGGTAGCTATATTCTTCGAAAATCGTTGAGCATATCATATTCCATGGGTGCTTCCGGAAGAGCCTTGAGCACGGGCCATGTCAACAACGGATCCACACACCTGGCTCCATATCTCCACATTTCATTCATAGAGAAGATGCTCTCCGCCACGAGGAGAGATGGGTTCTAGGACCCGTCAAGCTAACTCCCTAGGGGTTCGCGGTGCAGGTGCCGGGTGCAGGGGGTCAGGGGCGGTAACGAAGCAAGGAAAGATCAAACATGGCGATAATGTGCCTGGAGCGGAACACGAGACACCCTCGTAGGCGCTCACATTCATGCTCAAAAAAAAAAAAAAAAACCAGGCGCCGAATGAACCAACCGTATTAAGAGGACGTGAATGAACGAATATACAAGGTGGCGCAAGGGATGGTGACCAGGCGCTGAGGCGCTGATGCCACTCGAAGCTGTCGTCGGTTAATCCGAGGGCCCATATTCTCCAGTAGTGGCGTGCTCAATATTTGTCTTGCTATAACAATCCCATGAGATGGGATAACGTCAAAGCCATATAGGGGCTCTGTCCTCGAGGCCTGTCAACCTTATCCACTGTCTGGAAATATTCTGGTATAGCTGGACACCGAAGTGAGAATGGCAGTGTTAAAGTCATGTATATGTTTCCGGGGGCTGTTAAATATCACATTCTAGTTCAGAACCATAGGAATTTGGCTTGACCACCATCAGACTTGCCGTTATCATGACCCCCCAGAATACCTTTCCACAGCGTTTTACGCAAAGCTGTTCTGAGGATGACTCGTGATAAATCAAGTTCCCCCTAGCCCAAGGTTGAACTTGTCGTGATTACTCCGCCCTGGTACACTTCTATACATGTGTTCTTCTTCGGGTCCACTCTCTTTCAGACAGCTCGTTGAATTATTCAGGCAAAAGTAAGTGGTCTAGAATCAAGGAGACGAGGCCCTTCTGATGCTACCTTACTTGTTCCACGGAAAGACACAAAAAGGTTCAGGCTGTGCAGATAACAACTCCGTTAGTGTTTCGGAGACCCACGAACAAAAAAAACTCTACTCTGATTGCCTCCCGCCCGGTTATGTCGCAGCTGGCCTGTATACCCATGCCACTCGGATGAAACAGTTGGGGGCATGGGAGGCAATAGATCAGGTACACTGCCCTTCGTTACCGTTCCAGCCCAAGTTAGACCCAATCAGAAGTCTCGAACAGAAAGATAGAATCCACGCTTAGAAGATCTAGGCTAGATTTGCTCGTACACAATTCAAAAGTCCGAAAAAGCTCCGCTCGAAATTGCACGGGCCGGTCTGACCAACAGCAATTCGGTGCGCAGCGTCACAGCTGGTAGCAATCTGACAACAAAAAGATTTTTTTTAATGAAAAATTATGATGATTGTTCCCGAGTACACCGTTGTAGTATTTGGCACTGATACCGTCGTCGCCGAGTCTACTTGATGACAAAGCAGGTTCTTGATGCTAGAACTTTGTTCTCCATCTCCTCTCGCTCGTCATAGATATCTCCACGGGAGGCCGGTGTCGTCTCTCATCTCGAACCTCCCCTTCTTGATATCATTCCATCAGCCCGCCTGGCGCCGACGCGAACATCTTCCCGCATCCTTCTGCAGATCGTTGCATGACTCTCAGCGTCTGGCCTCCAGCTCACCTTGATTCCGTTTCCTCAGTTACCATTGAGAAGTTTGAACAACACAACATGGTAACGCTGTGTTTTACCCGCCCTTCCTTCTTTGCCTCACTCACACTCCATCACCTTCATCTTTCTATCTGTAAAATAGGTATAGCAGTCGCTGCAGTCGCTGCGCAATCCTCCACTCATTGATACCTCACCCTATCTATACCATGCACGCCGGGCTTAGAACAGCCTTGGTGTCCGCGGCCTTGTTCGCCACGTCGCTGGGAAAACTCATCATAGTACGTTTTGTGCTCTGTTCATCCCACGTCATCTTCCGTGGGTCTCACCACCCGCTTCTGCCTTGCAGGTCTCTGTGAGTGGTGGTGGGTTTGGACCAGCCAACCTTCAGGCGAACGCGGGTGATCAGATCAGAATTAGCTTCACGTGAGTGACGAACGATAGAGATATAGCGTACGCCTGACAGACACCCAACAGCGTCGGGACTGCCTCGTTCACAGAATCTTCGCTGGACCAGCCTTGTGCACCCCAGTCTGGTGGCATCGACTCCGGCGTCATAACTATCCCGTCTGGCCAGGGGCCACAACCGTTTCAGTTTACGCTTCAAACTACATCCCGTAACCATACTCCTTCAACGACATGGTATCACACTGCTCACACCCCGTCTAGCTCTTTTCTTCTTCAATTCCGTCACACAGCCGACCGACATGTGCAGCAACGGCTTCGTTGCGTGCGTATAGTCTCAACCCTCGATTCGCTCTCCATTGTCCTGAATCTTTCCATCAGCACGATTAATGCCACTCCCCAGCAGATCCAACAATTTCAGCTTAACGCCAAGGTCCGTGTAAAGTCTTCACTGATGTTTTATTCGTGTTCAAGGTTTGCACATCCAGGGCTCTACTGGCAGCGGAAACCAAGAATCAGTCATAGCTCCAACCCAACAAGCGACATCGGATCCTTCAATTACTCTCTCTACTCCCTCAAATCCGACACCCACCCCCATACCCTCCGCTTTGATCATCGGTTCACTTGCGCTGTCATCAACAAACTCAAACCCATTGGCCACTTTTGTCCGAACGTCTTCCCAATCTCCCCCACTGTCTTCCTCCCAATCGTCTTCTTCCGCCTTCCATATGCTTGTCCCTGATACCGCTGGAACTGTTCCGGCGTTATCATTGAGACCATCGTCGGTAGTCTCAATTCCCGCATCCATATCTTCATCCTCATCCCCGACTACCACACGTGGGGGACCTAGTCACCCTTCGCAGGCGGCCCCCTCAGGCTCGGCTCAGGTCAATGTCAAACACAACAACAATGCCAAGGCCATCTTCATCTTCGGGATACTCATAGGCATAGCCACCTTGCTGGCGAGCATTTTTGCCTTTATTGCTGTAAACCGGCGTCGGAAGCGTGGGGAGACGCTCCTTCCCAAGATCCATCGCATATGTCCTAAGAACGATGACAGTGGTAGCGGGAGCACGACACGAGTGGGACTGGCCGTACAACCACTGCGGCGAGTTGTAGCCCGTTTAGCGGGCGTACGTCTGGGCTGGCGGTGGGGATGGAATCGTCTAGAGGAGAAAGATGAGAGGAGAGTTTCTCCGTACTGGACACAAGTCGACCCCGAACCTTGGGTGGTTGATGTAAAGCCGCCTCGCAGATCGTCTGCTCAAGTCGTGAAGGAGCGCCCTCCATCTGAGGCAACGCTGGTACCGAGCGTTCGATCAGAGATTAGCGACCAGTCGGATACATCAGACATGTCGCTGGTGGTTAATGTACCGGATTCTGAAGAGAATGTGAAGGATACTGTGGACTTGAAGACATGTAAGCGCAACCCTCGTTTTATTTTTCTCCTGTGATCAGAAATGGACGTTATCCCTGACTGGATCCACCACTTTAGGGAATACCCAGCTTCAAAAGCAATTTCCTTCTACGTCAGAATATTCTGGTGAAATCACGGAGCTTTCGGCGCCGAGCTTTCAATCTAGGTTCCATAGAGAGATAGTATAATTTCCTCAAGGGGCAATGTTCTGTATTACTAGGATTGTCGAATGATCAGTGGTGTACTCGTAACTCGCTCCCATGTGTGACAAAAGCAACATCCTGGTTTTATCATTATAATAGCTAGTTCTCTACAATTCGATTTCTCTGGACCCATTCCTGTCCACGACTTTGACTTTAAATTTTCCGAGACTAACGATCAGCCGTTTCTCGACCTCGGAGATACATCGTCTCAATGTCTCCAGTCCTTCTTCCAACGATGCTTCGGGGTTATGATATCTGCAGTGCGCATAAGCGGGTCGAATTTCAAGAGAGGAACAGCAAAGAAAAAAAAGGTACCGATCGAGTAAACTCAGAGCAAAGTAGCTGCCGTATCCTTGGGCGGCAAACGGAATATGCGCCATGGTTCCAAGGTAATCTATCCAGTATAGATGCGGCTCGGAGGTGGCTACGTCATAACCGCCGACGAGGAGATTCACGGCATATGGCGAGCGCGATCGGAGGGAGTCTGCGAGTTGCCGACGAATCCAGGAAGCGGCAGACGATGGACGAAGAGGGTGATGGTAGCGAATCTGGTGGAGACGGAGATTACGCTCGATGTATTCTGCAAATTGCACCGTGTCACCTGAGGGGGGGTATACGAGGAAACTCGTGAGCAGGGTAGGAATGGCTTTCTCTTTTCTCTTTTCCAAAATTCCTTACCTGGCTCTCCCGAGTAGGACATGAGCAAATGAGGGCCGAGCGACTTGATCTTGTCCTCGTCGCTCTTCATTTTGACGATGGAACGCGCTGCTGTTGTGTCTGCGGCGACGATGACATAGCCTTTGCCTGTGAGAGCGAACTGACACTCCATGGGTTTGTGTGACGAGTGGGAGGAGGGATGACGACTTGTTGCTCGACGCGCGTCGCACGCGTTACAGGCGTGATGGTGTCACGGCATGTGTCATCAGACGGGGCGCGCACAAAAAAAATATTATAAAATAAAGATAAATACACAGCAAAAAACAATCATCGGAAGTCTTCTCCGACGCGTTGTCAGGGTCAGTGTATACTTTATGGTTTATTTATATTTAATTATCTACCGCCTCTGGAAGAACAAGGACGGACACGCGGCGGACCCCCGATCTTGATAAACCAGGATACACGGTGGACCAAAGGGTACTTACGAGAAACGATGCAGAGCGAAGCGACATGGGCGTTATAGTCATATGATCCATCTGGGGCTGCAGCTGCACATTCCTAGTCGCACTGGTGGTGTCGCCGAGTGTGCGCTGGCAATGGCTCCCCGCCAGAATCTGGCAAAATCTAGGATAAAGTTAAGGTTGAGCGTAGGCGAACACTGTCTCTGCAAGGTGGAGGGAGAATTACGTAATTGAAGGAGCCAGAAAGAGAGACTGAAATCGACATGTCTCCCAGTGAACTCAAAACGAGAACGCGTGGTTCATACCCGCATATTGTGTTACATCAAACGCGATGGTGAGCCCACTCTGCCCCTCGTGCACCCTGAAACAGCGACATATCCGCCCGTTGATGCATCCGTGTCCACAGGTCAGACAACGATCAATATGGTCACATCAACAACTCTGTGTACCAGCACTATTTCGACACCGTTATTAACGCCTATCTGATCCAGCATTGTGGCCTGGCACCGCTGACGTCGCGGACCATAGGCCTGGCCGTCGCCACCTCCTGCCGGTATTTCCGCCCGCTCTCCTTTCCCCAGCGGCTCAGCCTCGCTCTGCGGGTCAACAGGCTGGGCAGGAGCTCGGTGGTGTACGAAGTTGGTATTTTTGCTGCAGACGATCCCCAGGGGGGACCGGCTGCGGTGGGGACCTTTACGCACGTCTTCGTGGACAGCGAGAGCAGAAGACCGGCTGCGCTGTCGCCAGAGCTGCGCACTGGCCTGGAGAAGTTGTTAGTGCACGAGGGAGCTAAGCTGTGATGCGTCTTGTAAATTCAGACCCAGAATCCGAGTCAGACTGTCCCGAATTCCGGCATCGATGGGAATTGGTGATGCCCTTGAACTCTAGATTCCCGGTGAGCGAACTTCGCGATATATACATTATCTATTGTCGAGCTGGGGCGGCCAGACTCATGGCGTCCTTTCAAACATGGGTGCAAGTGGACACCAACGTGAGAGCGATGCGTATCTGGGGGACATGGGGGATGCAATGGGGTCCCTCCATATTCTTCACGATCTGGCTTTCCTAGACCAGAGCGAAAGACGCCTTGCGAGAAGCGGTCGTGCCTGCTCCCAGCGGTCTTCTGCAAATTCACCCGCCGTCCAAATGATGTCCTCCTCCCTCTTCTCGCCATCTAGCTACGCGATGAGGAGCGCATTTTTGGTGTTTGCGGCGTACAGGCGCTGACAGAGCGTCTATGCGCATGGCCTCCGTGTCTGTATTTGTTCTGGCACGCGGTAACTGCTGCTGCTAATCCTGCTTTTTTTTCTTCTCTTTTCTACCAATCACCTCTCTCCTGTGGCTCTGCCACAACTACATGTATACATGATGCACGCATTTTCTTTGGTCATCTGATAAGCTGCTGGAATCGAGCGCACATGCTCACATCGCATGATTTAACCCGACACCACACCGCCTTCCACCCTCAAATTATGTTCTCTTCTACCTTCCCCGACGACGCTACTGCAGAAACGCACCCTCCCGCACAGAACACCTATCCAGGCCCCCATTTCGACCCCACCGCTCATCGTCCCCCAGGCTCGTTCCCCCACCGTCCCCCACCTGCCCCCATGTATACTCCCCAGACTTTCTTTAACGACACGTACCCTTCCGCCCCGCGGACATACTCCCAACCCATGCTCTCTGAGTGCTATCATGCCACTCCTGTACGCGGCGACCCCTCCTATTCGCAGGAAAACTCCCTTGCAGCCGCCATACCGGCTTCCTCAATGTCGTCCCACCACACCCCCCCGTTTCCCACCTCTGGATACCCCATGTACAACCAGTGGCAACCTCCCCCCGACTCAAGTCTAGGTGAACAAAGCATCCAACGCGTCGTCTGTGGCGGTGTCGAGTCTATATCCGTCCAAGGCGGCGCCCCTCTTATCACGCAAGAGGTTATCACGCAAGAGGACGACACACAGTGGACCCACGCCCAGGGCCAGCACCCCCTCAACCCGCAGGGCAACGAGAGTCCCGCTGGTGCGCCGCAGATTTATGTCACGCCAGACGTCCATCAGTTGGCAAGACCATATTACTACTCGTCCCCCACACCCCCATCCATGCATCAGCTAGACGACATCGAACTATCCTCTCCTCCACGACAATCGCCTCTCACATCCAACATGCCGCGTCTCCCCACCTCACCATCCACGCCGCAGTACATATCGACTGATTGTTACGGTGCCGCGGCAGCCCCCTTGACGGCACCCGACGAGCCAGGCAGCTCAGAAGCATACCTTAGCCAACGCGCCTCACCCACTCCCCAATCGAGCAGCAACCCTACGCTGCATGTCCTCAAAGTTGTCCAGACTAGGGACCTTCCAAGACTTGAAACCACCCGCCTGGAGCCTCGTACCCGGGATTCAGCTATCCCCGGTGGCCCCCAGGGTGTGGGGAGCAGCCGCTGGTTTATTCAGACCACATCACCCTTATTGACGCCACCGGATCATCATCGTATTGGGGAGTCGCGCTTACCTCGTGGGTGTTTTTGATTTTTTCATAGTCATCATTTGGGTGGGGGGCTGGGAGACTCACATGGTTTTCATCATCAGGTTCCCCGCAGCAAGCATCTCCGTATTCGTCTAGCAACTCCTCCCTCACCTCCCCCAGCCCATCATCGGCGTCACCGATGACGTTTCTCGTCTTCGCGCCCGCACACGGCTCCGCGGGGCACCACGTCATAACGGAGGACATGTCGATCTCGGACGCCGAATTGAACGAGATATTCCCGCCGTCCTCGCAGGACCCCATCGAAGCGGCCTCGCCAAAGGGCGTGGCAAACAGAAAGTGGACATGCCAATTGCCAGGCTGCTTCAAGTCTGTCCGGAGGCAGGATCGGATGGCACATGCTTTAGAACATCAAGGGAAGAAGCGCTACACGTGTGACTGGTGAGTCCTATATCACACCCCTCCCCCCTCGACACGCGTGCGCGCGTGCATATGAGTGAGCTTTGGCTGAAACCGACTGGTGTCAGCGGAGCGACCTTTGCGCGCTCACAAGATCAAAAAAGACATCTCCGAGAACAGGCCGTCTGCCACTCTTGGTACGTTTTTCCTTTTTCCCTTCCGTCTTCCCTTCCGTGGCCCCGTCGTTGATGGCCTGATAAATCTTTCCAGTGAACGGGCTGTTGGAAGGAATGGGTGGAACGGTATATGCCACGTGTGTTCCCCTCGACGACGTCGCCGTATCAAAAAGGCCTGCTCGGTTTCTGATGGTAGCGCATGAAAGGGATGCTGGCATGGACGTCAAGTGGGAAGTAGACTCTATTTTTTTCTCCACGGTGAGATACCTGTAGTTTGACTCTGAGAGGTACTACTCTTTTCTTTCTTTCTCTTAATATAGCCATACGCGGGATAGATTAATCCACCTCATCTTGTATCCGTCACCTTGTAATTTCGTTGCAACACGTAGGCTCCGTTAGTTCTTGACTAAATACAATTCAAATGTTGTATAACTCTAGTATGGCAAGCTCGAGGCCCATAGTTGAAAGGAGTGAATTGAGGAAGGTTCAAGCAGGGGAACTACTGCACATGCGAAGGACTAAGGTGTTGTAACAGTAGCAGTCTCGACAATACCCTCCATCCTTTTGGAACCCGGTGACGATGGGCCAGAGCCTCCCGATGTAGTCCCCCCCTGCCGAAGGCGTACAGAAAATATAGCGTCCTTCAGCACTTGTGCGATAAGCCCATGTTGCGCCTCTGCGGCAATCTTCATTCTGCGTAGATCATCACACCAAAGGGGGGTAAGTCACCACGAACCCACATCCATAACCGAGACAAAACTCCTTACGCGTCTTTGACACTTTTGACTAATTGTCCATCTTCCTTCTTTTCCTCTTTTTTCTCGAGATCCTTTTCCTTCGTTCGGGAAAGCAGGGGGTCAATAAAAGGTGAGTATTGCAAGTGAGATAAATTCATCCATAAATACCTTTCCTTTCCCTCCTGGGCTTGTTAGCCCCGATGACTGGGCTGATTCCGAAACACTGGATTTGTTGTACGATGGTAGAGTTGGGCGAGTGGAAGGGATCGATTTTTGGGCATTGCTAAGTTTGTTGTGCAGATCGGTTAGCTGAGAGACTGCGTATGCACGATTCTGAGGACAAATAATAATAATTTAGCAGCTAGAAGTTGGCTGGGCAGTACATTCGAGTCGCACCGAGATAAGAGGACTTGAGCTGAGAGTGTTGACCCAGTACTTGTTCCAGAGCTTTCCAAGCAATTCGTCATCAAGCTCGCTCTTGAAAATCTCCACGTCTAAAGAGTAATACTGATTCGCATGCACACCAAAATCCTCAATCTTCGAAAGAGGGATAGATTGATACTCTGACCCCCCATTGCTTGAGGGTGGGGTATAGCCTTCTGGGAAGGTGCGGAAAGCGCCAATGTCTACTTTGCCAGCAGAAACAGTGCGATTTGGGTCAATCTACGATATTAATTCATGAGTTTGAAGGTCCCTAACATGGAATAGGGGGAGGGTTCTTACCACGACGGCGACAAAAGGATCTTGAAATTTCTGATGTGTCGATTGGGTTGTGACGTCTATACCCGACAACCAGCAGCCGTAGCCAGGATGAGAGTGATACCATCCAAGAATATTCCCTAGCTCTCCAACCTTGGGGAAAGGAAATGAGATGCATACACGTATCTCCGAGGTAAAAAAAAAATAACCTTCTCGCCAACAGTAGTATATTCTACCATGTACTCGTTAGCCGACTCCAATGTATTAACTCGAGTCTCGGTGCCTTGCACAGGAAGCGCAAAGGAGTCCATCACAACGAAACTGGTGCCCACGATCTTCCCTTGCATGAGTCCCATAATCTCGTATGGAACACCAGAACGTGCATGAATGACCTAATTAGAGCTCCCTAAGGGAAAGTGCCGGGGTTGACAGAAGATGGGCACAGACCATCTTGATGAGTGCCACCGCTGATATTCGACACGACTTGAAGTAATGCGGGCTATCATCGGAAAACAAGGTGAAAAACGTGTGTAAGAGAGAACAGCTGCTAATCTCGGTCATCAATTATATGTCAATAGGCTCACTCCTTGTTCCATGGAGCTGCTCTGTACACCGCGCGATTTGCAGCAGCGTCATACTTGAAAATCTCATCTTTCTGAGATACCTCAAGGATGTCGTTCGCAAGTGAGAATGTCTTCAAAGCAGTCGTTGACGAAGAACTCGATGCCATGACGCGGATTGTGGCTATTAGCACACCCCCTCGCTTGTTGAGTGGGTGGTTGTGGTCAGGTATTGGTCAGCATTCTTTCCTCAGTCACTTGACTTTCGTCGGCAATGTCGACTACTCCTTCTAGAAACTCACTGCTACAGCTGTATGGCACCCTTTTGCGTACATCACGCTCTTTCAGCTCGTACAACTTCCGGACATACTTCGTGCGTCGGACGAAGAGAATATGGAGAGAATTTCAGGTGTGCTATATATATGGTTCGCTTGCGTTGGCAAACTATTCGACTCATACTTTTGCCGCAGACAGAGGCGACCAGCTCTCCCGAACGTATTTCACAGTTTTACAATGCCAACATTCAAGAACTAGATGTGCTACGAAGAGCCTCGATCGTGAACAGCATATATGGAGGAAGGAAGTTGGTAGTTGAATCGAGTCAAGCAGCTACACGGCTGCGTGAGGACACATGATTGTTGACTGAGGGGGGAAAGATTAAAGTTTTTTTTAACAGTGAAAGTAATAGTTCTTTAAACTATCATTGATTTTTACTTATCCTTCCTTTCCGCAGAGAATTTGATTCTCTTAGTACATCTCATCGCTTTCCGGGACAGAAATGACTCTGATCAAAACATCTGGGATGTGGGGTGGCAGAGATATTTCTGTACTGTCTGTCATTTGAAGTTGGCACATGTGAATTTATCGTCGGAATAACGCTTCCGGCTAGAATGACTTTTACCCCAATTCAAGACTGATACACATAGATACATGTTCACACGTCGCTATCAGCAATGAGAAGAAAAATACATTTTATTTGTGACCTATCCATTTCAAAGTAAAGCAACTATGTGGGGTGATACTACTGGTCCCAAGAGGGAATATTACACGTCGCCGAAAGCATTTTCCAGTGCGGTCCATGACGCCTATCCCGCAGTTAATCCTAATCTCATGTACGAGTTCGACCAAAGGATCCTCTTCGATAAAATGGCTAGACAATTGTCAGCGCACTGTCTAAACAATAAAAGACAACAAACATACTGTCCGACAGGCCAACTGTATTGGGCGATTTGAATTTCTTTGAGGCTCGGAAATGTACCTTTATCTACCACTTTACGGAATTCATGCAAAAACCGTTCCAAGTCCCATATTTGTGTCTTGCTGCTCAAGTGTCTGTGAGACGCCATTGATAAGAAAAAATGTTACTAATTGCACTCACCCAAAGCTTTTCTCTTCAATCACGATATTTTCGAGCGTGCCACACCCGCCAGTCGCAGAAAGAATATCTGGGCAGCCGATAGTACACCCTACCGAAGACTGTGAAATATAAAAGTAAAAAGATAAATCGTTCCAACGAAAGAACCAGGCTGACCTTTTTTACACGGGCCACCAGCGTCAGCGTCTTCCGGGAAGGAAAGAGGCTGAGAAAGTCCCATATACAATGATAATACAAATCAGGAGGCGGAGCCATGATTTCTAATTCAAATTCGATACTAAAATCCTCCGAGAATCTATACCCAACTTCGCCCAGAGGGATTCCGGAGAACGTAATCAACCCATCAATGAGATGGCTAGTGCGGGAAATGGAGATAAGCATAAATCGACTAATCATGGAATAGATATAACCACAAAGCATCTTCAAAAGGAGGTCGCGGGTAATGCAGTACTGGCGAGGCGTGCTTCCGGGATATGAAGCGTGTCGGAGCTATGATTTCGCATAAGCGGAGCAAACTGGAGCGTAATGAGTCCTTACGGAATCCTGAGCTGGATGACGTGCATCCTCTCTCGCAGGCCTGGTATCCCTCCGCTTTTAATCACGGAATTCTTTATGAAATTGTTGGCAAAGGTTTCGGGATCAAGGGTGGTTCTGAAATAAAAGTTTATGCGACTATTTGACGCTAGCTGCACCCATGTCCGGTCCCACAGGCCAGGTTCAAAGACATAAATATCGCCAAGGGATGGAGATTCATTCAGAGCCCTCTTTAGACGTTGGCACCTCCTATTCATATCGCGTCCCAAGGAGTACTCTGTGTAAGGGTAGTGAAACTCTGTCTATTGCAAAAGAGGTTTGAGTACGGAGTGTTCAAAATCATAGTCGGAACACCTACAAGCCTTTTCCACTTGGGAATCGCTTCGCATAGTGCATCGATGACCAACTCCTTGTTGGATATGACAGGGTCATCCCCTCGTGTAAAATCCGCGAGGATGAATCTCAGAGGGTCGATAGTAGCCAAAGATCTGCAGAGTGCATTGACAGAATCTGATTGTGAAATCTCCCGGAACAAGAGACAGACGTTAACAAGCTTCGGACAATGTGCGAGGACGGTGTCAAGACGAGGGTACGGTCCTTCTAGTCTGATGTTCTTGACATAGTTCCTGAAATACGGGCGGGCTTCCAATGTGCGAGCTAAAGCGTGTGTCTGACCTGGAGACTGCAAAATAACTGTCTCGTAAAGATATGGCGTGGCGATTTCCCGCCAAGATCTGCAGACTAGCAGTACGTTCGACAAGGAGACATAATATGATGGTTTGCGGTATGCCGGGCGCGACATTGACTGGAAGTCTCTGTACGACACATAGAACAGTAGCTTTAGTATGATGCACAAAATATCAAGATGGAGTTTGGGAGCCATGATGGAGAAGAAAGGGAATCTGTGGAGGAGGCTTATAACACGAGAAAACTGTCGACACCTTGTTTCGCCATGTTAACAACGCCACTCATTCACGATGGGAAAGTTGGTTTGTATGGCACTAGGAGACAATAATGGAGCGGTATTCTCCGTGGTTTTCAAAGACTGGACCCTGACCGTTGGCCAGTGGACATCGATGTGTGATTAGCGATAGAATATAAAAAAATAAAGGCTGAGTTTCACCCAGGTACCTGGGTCTTGCTTAACGCGCTTCAATTACCAGAAAACTGTAAGGGTTAAGAACTTGTCGGCCAGTCCGCGGCAGTCCGAGCATAAATTACATAACAACTGGTTAACTCCAAGTACTTAATAACCGACTTAGAATATTTATGTCCCTCTAAGTTGTGAAAGCATGCAGGATGTCCCGGGGACGCTTCCTTTCATATATCTGCAGATCTCCCCAGCGCCCCCTTCACAAAAGTTCTCCCACGACCCCACTTCGTCCGGCAGGCATGTCTTCCGCTCAAGCGGCGGAAATACTAGCTCTGCCACCTGCTGAGCTCCGCTAGCGAATAAGCCACACTTTTCTTTCCCCTTTGAAACCCATGGCAAAGAGATTACAAGCGAAAGCCCGCTTTCCGAGAGCGATGTGCAACGTAACCGGAAAAGTCCGCCGAGCATCCACCACGATTCCAAGAACAACGTCAATTCACTCCTAGTCGAACCCCTTCATTGGCTCCAACTATTCCCACAGCGTGTGCAGAATAAGCATGAGCACGGTAATGTCGCCGGCAATTTTTTCCTCAGTCACCCAACGCCTCCGCCTTCGAGATGGTTCCATTCCTCCAGAAAACAAGGACGTCTCATGACAAGAATTCACACACAGGTAGAAGCAGACGCGACAGCTTTGCTGCCTCGTTATCGCGCACTCAGGGCCCATGGTAGCCGCGGTTCAATGGGCTGTGCCCATCAGACCCAGGATGATATCGTTATTCATCTGGGCTATCCCATAGATGGAAGATCGTCTGATCAGAGCGGAAAGCGTCATTCATTGCGTTTCGATATGCCCTACGAACTCCGGTCACCAAAATCAGTGAATGCCGCGTCATATGTTTTTTTTTAGCTTGATTTCTCCCACACCATACAGCCGTTTCTGTGGCTGTGATTGATTAACTGTTAACTCACGATTCCCGTGCATTTTTATGGGCCGTGGGACCATCTTTTGACACCGCTCGTTCGGCCTCTTGGCCTGTTTTTGGGAGAATATTTGGCCCCACCTATTGTGAGTTTTGTATTGATACGTACAATCTGGTTCTTTCTCCATAACCCAGTTTACATCGGCCCTTTCGTCCCGGTTGCTAGGTTTGGGACTTAAATCGACAACCGCGCCTGCAGTGCACGCCATCCAAGTTATCTTCAAACTCGTGATACTTACACCAGTGCCTCTCCTTCTAAGCGCACTCAGGAACCTACACGTGGGGCAGTGGTCGTGGACAGCATTTGATATTATGGTTAGTTATTGTACAAAGACCCTGTTCTCCTTCTTGTCACTTTGTTGTATCTGATCCGCATTGACACGGCAGCCTCGTTCTGTTCCCCATAGCATCGAGGTACTGGTTTAAGGAGACTTACGTTGAGAAGCGTGAGTCGTGCTCCACCTTTCATTCATTACCAGCCGATCCACAGGGGTGCACAGTCAGACCTTTCCGCCCTCGGGGATTGCCTACAATCGTACCCTCTCCCAGGATCAGTTCGGCTCCAAAGACGAATATTTTTCGCAAGAACACTTCGTCATTGATACGTCTATATCCCGGGACCATTCTGCCAAAGCTTCTATCCACTTCCGGGCCAACTTGTCATGGCACACAACCTCGCTTTGTACGTACCTTTCGCTTGCTCATCACCCCAAGTCTCATTCCCGCGCCTAGGTACCCCAGGCGGAAACTGACATCCAAGAGTCACCAAAGTTTGGCTGAAGGGGTGTTTTCACCATCCCACAGCGCTTGGCTCTTTTCATCGCCATGTCCATGCAGCACCAGCAGTTATGAAGCGTCGATGCTCTCGTGTGTTTACTCCCCAATAGGATTCTCGGTATGGGCCTCAGTTGCTACGTTCGCAGCTGCAGTTGGCGCGGGTACGTTTTTACCCGTTTTCCTGTCGTTATATGCGCCTGACACCATTACAACGCAATTTCAGATTCACCTGGCCAGCTTGGACGTCGTAATCTTCCGCCCATGACGTTTCCCGCTGACGGCGGTATTTGGGAAGGGTGAAGTCATTGCCGACTTCATTCATCACCTGGTGTTCCGTGGAGTTTTATGGTCATACCATTTTCAGGAATCCGTTTGAATATCGAGACGGGTTACTTTCCACGATTGCTTTCCACGAGGACACCACCACTGGTACAGCTTTGTGGATTCATCGTCAACCCAAGCTTTCGAGCTATGACTTCGTCTTTCTGGACACGGGCTCCTCGCAGTACACGACCCCTTTTTCAGTGCACTCTACATACTCCAGCTCTCATTCCATTCCTCCATAAATCCACACACTCCTCTAGGCGGAAACCGACATCACGAGTAACCGAAATTGAGGTTGAGAGATGTTTTCGTCTTCTCGCATTGCTCGGCTCTCTTTCATCATCATGTTCATGGGGAACCGACCGTTCTGCGATGTCAGTCCTTTCGTGTACTTATTCCTCGAATGATCTTCGAGGATTTTGGGTTCAACAACATCCGGGCTTCAGTTGCTTCGTCTGCGATTTGGAGTTGGCCCGAGTACGTTTTTACCCATTTTTCTGTCATTATATGGGCTTGACACACCATTACAGCACAAGTTCAGACTCACCTGGCCAGCTTGGACGTCGAAATATTCTGCCCGTGACGTTCCCATTAACGGTGGTATTTATGAACGACGAGTCGTTGCCGGCTTCATTCTTCACCTGCTGTTCCATAGAGTTTCATGGACATACCACCCCACTCGTATGGCATTCATAGAGGCGTATCTTTTCCGGAATCCGTTCGAATCTCGAGACGACTACTTTCCACGAGGACACCACCATCACTGGTACAGCCTTGCGGACTCATGTCCAAGGACCGTCAACCCAAGCTTTCGACTCATACTTTCGTCTTTCTGAGAACGGGCTCCTCGCAGTACACGACTCCTTCTCGATGCACTCTACACACTCCAGCTCTCATTCCATTTCTTCAGAAATCCACACACTCCTCTATGGGGAAACCGATATCACGAGTAATCAAAATCGAGCTTGAGAGATGTTTTCATCGTTCCGCATTCCTTGGCTCTTTCCATCGCCATGTTCATATGGCACCGGCAGTTCTGCGATGTCAGTCCTTCTGTGTACTTGCTCATCAAACGATCTTCGAGGATTCTGGGTCCAGCAACGTCTGCGATTTGGAGTTGGTCCGAGTACGTTTTTATCCATTTTTCTGTCATTATATGGCTTGACACACCATTACAGCACAAGTTCAGACTCACCTGGCCAGCTTGGACGTCGAAATATTCTGCCCGTGACGTTCCCATTAACGGTGGTATTTATGAACGACGAGTCGTTGCCGGCTTCATTCTTCACCTGCTGTTCCATAGAGTTTCATGGACATACCACCCCACTCGTATGGCATCCATAGAGGTGTATCTTTTCCCGGAATCCGTTAAAATCCTGAGACGATCAGTTTCCAAGATTGCTTTCCACGAGGACACCATCATCGCTGGTACAGCCTTGCGGACTCATGTGCAAGGACCTTCAACCCGAGCTTTCGACTTATGATTTCGTCTTTCTGGGCACGGGCTCCTCGCAGTACACGACTCCTTCTCAATACACTCTACACACTCCAGCTCTCATTCCATTCCTCCAGAAATCCACACACTCCTCTAAACGGAAACTAACATCACGAGTAATCAGAATGGAGCTTGAGAGATGGTTTCATCATCCTGCAGTGCTTGAATCTTTCTCATTACCATGTCATGTGGGACTGGCAGCTCTGCGGTGTCAATCCTTCCGTGTATCTACTCCTCAAACGATCTTCGAAGAGTCTAGGCACAACTGCATTCAGAATTTAGTTGCTGCTTCGGTTTGGAGATGGTGTAGGTTTCTCAACCGTTTTCCTATCATGTATTCGTTTGACACACCGTTATAGTATAGCTTCACATTCACCTTGCGGCCATCTACATCATCGACTTCTTCGGACGTCATGTTTCTCTCGTGACATTCCAGCTGATGAGGGTGTCCCTGTTCTGGCGGACCGTGGAGACTTTTTCATTGAGAATACGCAGGGACGGACAGCTGTCTCGTAAGATTTTTTTACACATTTTAAGCAACGGCCTCATAATGGACATCCTCTATAGCGGTACCTGCAGGCACCTACGTTTTTACCCGTTTTCCTGTCATTGTATGCGCTGGAGACACCGTTGTAGCACAAGTTCAGATTCACCTGGCCAGCTTGGACGTCGAAATATTCTGTCCATGACCTTTCCCGCTGACGGTGGTATTTGGGAACGAGTCGTTTCCGGCTTCATTCGTCACCTGCTGTTCCATAGAGTTTCATGGACACATCACGCCGCTCTTATGGCATCCATAGAGGCGTATCTTTTCCCGGAATCCGTTCGAATCTCGAGACGACTACTTTCCACGAGGACACCGCCATTACTGGTACAGCCTTGCGAGGTCACGTCCTAGGACTGTCAACCCAAGCTTTCGAGCTATGACTTCGCCTTTCTTGGCACGGGCTCCTCGCAGTGCACGACTTCTTTTTCAGTGCACTCTACATACTCCAGCTCTCATCCCATTCCTCCAGATATCGACACACTCCTCTAGGCGGAAACCGACGTCACGAGGCACCAAACTCGAGCTTGTGAGACGGTTTCATCGTCTCACAGTGCTTGGCTCTCTCTTTCGTCGCCATGTTCATATGACACTGGCAGCTCTGCGGTGTCAGCCCTTTCGTGTACTTACTGCTCAAACGATCTTCGGGGATTCTGTGTCCAACTGCATTTCAGGCTTTAGTTGCTGGTTTTGGAGTTGGTGTACGTTTTTTAAACCGTTTTCCTATTGTATATTCGGTTGACACAGTGTCACAGTTGAGCTTCACATTCACCTTGCCGGCCATGTATACCATCGACTTCTGCAGACATCGTAATGTTTGGTCGTGACTTGCGGCTGGGCAGACCGCGGAGACTTTTTCGTTGAGAAGTACGTAGGAATGGACAGATGTCTTGTAAGATTATTTTTATACATTATAAGGCAACGACCTCATGACGGACGTCTTTTATAGCGGTGGCTACAGGCACCTACCTCCTTCCTCGTGTTCGTGTTCTCATGCAGGATATCCATCTCCTCCATGACAGCATGAGAGGGTCCTTTTCCATCTACGGTATGTGCAATGGTTTCACTGCAAATCCCCATATCTCATGCACTTGTATAACGCAGCATTTCGGCCGAAGCATCCCTTCTGTGTGTTTCCGCCATCTGCAGAACCTCGTCGCAGCCACGATTTAGTTGTTGTAAGCTTAGCTCTTCCCATTTTCCCCAAGGCTTATTTGACCCACAACGTTTACTAGTAAACGCTGTTGTATCTTTGGATCTTTCTCTCGGATGCTCGTGGCGTTCACTCCCCGCCAAGTCGCCGCGCCATACAATATGGTCGTCTTCTCCGAGCTCATAACCTTCGGTGTCCCCATACACCACCCCACGCCTGCATCAGCTCTGTGCTTGGGCAATGAACTTGCATCGATGGAGAGCACGGGCTCTATTTGAGACATATGAATCGAGGCCTGGAGGTCATTGGAGGCACGGCGTAGAGGCCAGTGGCGATGACAGGAATTGCAGCATGAGCGTCGGGCTTGACCCTCTCGGCGTAGTATCTATGATTCAGATTATTAATGTTTCCTGGAGGTTATTGCACAGCATTATACCTCATATGTGTATGTACACCGGTGCCGGTACATGAAATTATCATAGGCTAGTCGTTGGTAATTATAGACGGATGAGCCCGATGGCGGAGAGTGGCAGCAGGGAATATCGTGGAGATAAGGTGGCTGTAACACTTCTGCTTGGATGCCTGTAGGGTCATTGGAGAAAGACGGGACTCGAGGATCTACCTGTGGAGGCTGTCGTCAGGACACACGTAGAATAATATTTTGAAACTCAAGCATACAGTTCACACTCACATTTAGGACTTGAAAAAAAAAGGATCAAGAGATAAAAGTCGCGGCCATCGCTGGTGCATTAAAGCCCCCTAGATATATACCAGCCAGGGGAAACGTAAGATATCGAGTTTATAAGCATTAATGATAGTCAAGAGCGAAACAGAGTTGCGGGGGCTGAGATCGAACCGGGGATATCTGATTGCACGGCCGGCCGGCCGGCTTGCTTCTTGAGTGAGTGTGACACGTTACTCAGCGCGGCGGTCCGGGGATGTCACCGGCTCTGCTATTAATGTGATAATGTGACCTACTTATAACCATGTACATTTTCCCAAAATTCTGGACTTGCGGTAGGTATTATCTGGAAATAAAAATAAAAATGCTGATTTGCCCACGGCTAGCCAGCTGCTGAAGTGTGACTGTAAGTGTGATGCGTTACTCAGCGCGCGTTTTTGAGTCGCGAACTATCTACTTTAGAATCTATATATATTAATGTGATAATGTGACCTGCTTATGGGCTATGGGAGGATAAGAGAATGTAATTTTTTCACGTTCACATTTTATTTTTCAAATTCTGACTTTTCATCCCTTTGCTGCATGGTAGTCTTAACCTCACCCGGACATTTTTTTATATGTTCTAGGGTCATTTGGGGTCGGCGAGAATGTCTCCCGTGACCTATTAACCGACCTAACGGGCCGGTTCTTGTACGAAGCATAAGATGTGCGGCAGCCCTGGATATCCAGCTGATAACCTACCAACAACTGCTCCTACACTTACAAAATGTCCAATACGCCAGTCACCCTCGCAATCGTTGGAGCAGGAAACCGCGGCAAGGTACATACAGTGCCCCCCCTTCACTCGGTTCCTAGCTACTTAAATGACCTAAACTGAACGTGAACGGTCTAGGTCTATGCTTCATATGCCTTCAGGAACCCCACCGCATGTAAAGTCGTGGCCGTTGCGGAGCCACGGTCTCGCACACGCTCGACCTTCGCTGCAGAGCATTCAATCCCCAGCTCCAACGTCTTCACGGATTGGAAAGACCTCGTTGCTGCGGGGCGCTTGGCAGATGCTATCGTTATCGCCGTCCAAGACCGCTTGCACAATGACGTCGTCCTAGCATGCGTACCTCTCGGTTATCACATCCTTTGCGAGAAACCGCTCGCTACAAGTGCCGAGGAATGTGTTGCTATCGCAGATGCCATAAAGAAAGCTGGTGACATTGTATTTGCCATCGGACATGGTATGTGCTCCACAGGAGCAACACGTTTTCTCAGTGTCATTGGGTTGACAGTTGTGCTCGTGTAGTGTTGCGATACTCCCCTTACAATAAATCCATTCGAGAAGTTATTCGATCCCGAACACTAGGTAGACCTGTCAATATCGTGCAGGTTGAGCCTGTGGGATATTATCATTTCGCGCATGCCTATGTGCGGGGAAGCTGGGGTCGCGAAGCCACAAGCTCCTTTGCCCTGCTCTCGAAGAGTTGTCAGTAAGTCGCACGACACGGCTAATGAACACGCCGCTGCTGAAACGCCGACTCTAGTGATATCGATATCATATGCCATTACTTCTACCCAGCCACTGCTGTGAGGGTGTCCTCTTTCGGCTCGCTTTCACACTTCCGCAAGTCGGAGAAGCCGGCAGGAGCTGGATCCGCACAGTATTGTCTTGATTGTCCTATCGAGCGAGAATGTGCATATAGCGCGAAGAAGGGTACGTGTCGTGGTCGAAAAATATCGTTCTTGATGACTGATCCATTGCGGGATAGTTTATTTGGATCCTGTCGAGCAAGGAAACCTTGGCTGGCCAGCAGATACTATCACGGATGGTACCCCCGACATTGAAAACATAACGGAAGCGATGCATGGACAATACGGAAGATGTGTATTTGAAAGCCCGAATGATGTCGTGGATCACCAGGTCCGTATCGGACGATCCAGAGAGACAATGACTAATTCAGGGTGGACATCATAGGTGGTGAATATCGAGTTTTCAGATGGCTCGACAGCGTCCTTTACCATGGTTGCTTTCACTGAAGGTATGTAATATGTATTGGGCCAGACTTGGTGGACGCTTGCCTATACGTCCGAATTGACATTGGACTTACCCTAAATCGCCGCCGTCTTCTTAGCGATCTGCGAGAGGCAGACTAGGATCCACTTTACAGACGGCGAGCTTATAGGGGACATGACCTCCTACAGGACGACTGATTTTCGGAAGCGAACGTCGGTGACGCATACACCGACGCCCGACGAGGGCGGCGGTGCGCATGGCGGCGGGGACATGGGATTAATACGGGCATTCGTGGAGGCGGTGAAGGACGGGAATAAGGAGTGTCTTGGTGAGGGAATGTCGGTGGACGATGTGCTGCTGGCCTATCTGGTGGTGTTTGCAGCGGAGAAGAGCAGACGGGAGGGCACAGTGGTGGACGTGGCCAAATTTGCACACGACCTGAGACAGAGATAATAATATATCAATCGGCCATGAGCTTATTTAATTAATCTCCGCCTCACGCACAATCAGTCACTAAAAGGAGCATTTATTGGGGGTCCTCCCTCTTTGAAACACTCCCCTCACCCCCAAGACGCCTACCCAGCCACACTGGACAATAGCCCCTCCACCGCCCTGCTTCCTGTTTCTACTTCCTCTCTCTTCCTCACAAGCTGCTGGAAACAGCGAGCTCGTTCAAGGGGCACGACTACCACGAGGAGTGGAGAAGGGGGGCTGGCCACACCACTCTTATACTTCTCGTCCTCATACACCTCAGTCGTGAACGAGTCACTCTGGTTGACCTCGCGGTCCCAGATTTCGACGTTCCGCAGGACCCTTCCCCTTCCCTCACCTCGTCTCACCTCACTATATTCGCTACGGGCATATAACAATATTTCCCACGATGGGAGTAGCGTTGGAATAGGCATTTTCTATCTCTCAACTTTGTTGACTAGCGCCATGACATCGCAATCAGTGGACCTACTGGACGTAGATCGGCATCTGTGGAGACGAGTGGTTGACGTTTAGGTGAGCACAGTAAACAGTTTTTTTCTTCCTCTCTCGGATATGCGCATACATGAGGGCTATCCCTCTGGTGCCGATGTCGGCGACGCCCTTGGGCCGCATTTTGGTTTGTAAGTCGGGGGTTAACTTCAGACGAGGATTATATGCGGTCATAACCCCAGTCTTTGGACTCGATGCTGCTAGCATATATCCACTCAGACCTCTCCTCTCCCTCCGCACGCATGGCCAAGCACGACTGTCTCGACACTTGGCGGTATGGTGTGAGAAAGTGTCGAATTATTTTGTAAGTTTTTTCATACAAAGGGGGGGTTTATGAGGAGATATTCGCAAGAGAGCTTGACGGTTGTGGCGTTAATGCCGTTTCTGGAGTGTTTTCACCGCATATAGTCGGCGAGCGGATGTGGCAGTTGTACCCCGCCCGAGGGCAGATTCATTTCTCTGAGAGAGTCTTCGGGTGACCAAATTCATGGTGAGAGGTACGTGACGTGTAGGGGGAATGGCTTGGAGTCGTCGGTAACACGAGGGACAAAGAACCCCTGCATCGTGCCATACTTCGAAGGGGCATTTTAGGTCATAGCTTGGCAGGTCAGATCGGGCAGGCTTTTCAATTCGCACTGACAATTAGGCGATTCGTGAGCCAGGCTTCGAGACACCAACTTTACCCTTCTCCCCCCCGCAGATAACTGCTACACTCACCGTTCGCACCATAAATATTTTGCGTTGTGAGTGGGTAAAAAGCTAACTGGTGCGCTCCTAGCGTTGGCCTCGAGGTCACGCGGAGCGCCGAAAGGCACACTTTTTAGGTATTTATAAAGTTTGCTTAACAACCTCTGACATATACCCTAGAATACAACGGTTGGGGACGGCAGTGTCCCGACAAGATAAAGGTAAAGTCCGTGTGTACCACAAGATGAAACAGCACAAAGGTAAGAAAAGAAAAAGAGAGACAAAGAGAGAATATCTTAGCACGTGATTCTGGCGTCAAGCTTTTACCTGCAGCTCATAAGGTATGAAGACTGGTTTAACCCCACACTCTTTCTACATTTTGCCCATGCTCGTTTTGATGTGGATTCGGTTCGTGTTGCTCGTCAGTTGGGAGTGCTATGGCACCTGTGCGGTGGTCCCTAGAACGGAGGGTCTGCCAAACGGCTGCAGCAACGAGGGTCACGGGTTGGAGAATTGTAAAAACGATGGCAGTAGCCTGAAAACAAAAAGGGCAGAGGTGAGCCACGCAACTTGGGTATTTCCCAACGAAGCCGAACGAGCTATCACATGGGCGCGTGATGCAAAGAACATCTTGAATCAATTTAAGCCACCAAGGGGGAACGTACCTGTACGGCTGTGCTCTTCGGGCGCTCAGTCCATATGCAGATGTTGATCCAAGCAGCACCAATGCACCAAACGAGGTCACGGCGGATGGCAATGATCAGAAGGCCCACAATCTATGGTATCGAATCGAAAAATAATCGGCGTCAATTGATAAGAAAGGGAATAAAACATACATTTGTGGCCATTACAACTGCAAATCCTTCCCATTCATAATCCTTGTAATGTTGGGTGGCTTGACTTGGATCCCATGTCTTGTTGAGCATAATGCTGTTATGGTTTTAACGAGTATATGAGGAAATGACGTCATTTGACTAACAAGATGGATTGCGGCAATAGAAGGGTGGCTGGCAACAATAGGAAGAGCCGCATGGGTGCATGTATGAGGAGTGTGTCGAAAGGCCGTGACCGTTTAGGGGGATGATACACGAGGAGTACAATGTTGGAGTACAGGAGGGCCAGCGTGAGGAGAGCCAGTAATATTGTGGAAGGGATGAATAATTGGAGAGCCTGTTGGAAGGTAGGTCACACTTGAGAGTCGCGATTCAAACACACCCACCCATGCCATTGCCCAGAACCCCATGACCCAGTTCGCGATTACCAAAGAGAACCCGACGCCTTTGACGAGAGCTTGCTGAAAGATGCCATGAGACGCAATCGAACAGCCCCTTCGACAGGACGTACCTTTGTCTCCTCCTTCGAAGCTAAGACGAGAAGAACGCAATATCCAATCTGACCAACGAATATGGCTGCGACATACACTCCTACAAGGGTGGGTGACGGAGATATCGAAGTCGGATGTAACTTGGAAATTGTGCTTAGTCCAGGAGAAACAATGAATGCAGCCACCGTGAAAGTTGCAATATTTAGAAGAAGCGAGAGTGGTGTGAGCACCTGCAGTCTGTTCCCGTAAACAAACACATAATGCGATTACAAGATGGAAGCACGCGTACCTCACAAGTAACAAGTACTCACGTACTGCTGGATGATTAGTATCCAACGGAATTTCTTGGGGTAGAGGCATGGTGGTTGGAGGTGGTCTTAGGCGGGTGTGTCGGTGATGTCATATTTTAATAGGCTGGCTTATGTAAGACGTACCTGAAATGGCCTTGAATCTGAAAATTGAATTTGGGGGAGGGCTTGAGCTGCTGTTCTCTAACCAACGCTCACACATCGTATCCATACCCGCCATCGCTCCTAATATCCATAATGATTCTGCCTCAAAAACTCGCCAATCCACATCCGATTCAGGATCCCCGCAGCGTCCTGCCGACGTGACTTTCCTCTTGCACTGGCTCAAGGATAATTTACTGAAGGAAAGAGAAGAACTTTTTATGGAAGGGTCCACTGTGTGAGTGTTTATTCACAGCCGTGCCTGCGCCTTATACTCCATGGACCCATCCATCCTGATGTGACTTTTTTTGATCTAGCCGACCTGGAATTCTCGTGCTTATAAACGATACCGACTGGGAACTTGAAGGAGAGGGAGATTATGTTTTAAAAGAAGGTGACGAGATCGTTCTGATCTCGACACTTCACGGTGGATAGGACGCAACCGGCGTGATAAAGTGACATAATCAAGGCAAGGCTCTCTTTTCTTCCCTCGACACAAACAGTGACATATCACGTATATAGACGTGCTCGGATCATGGCCACGACCACTTAGAAGGACCTCTTCACTCAGCCTTCCTAGAATTTCTGGAGTTGTACGGATCTTCATGATCTCTCGAGGGTTACCACAAGCTGTAGTGATGCAGTTCACTGTGATACAGATTTTGTTGACATCCGTTCATCTATTAGCACAACCACTTGTCTACGACCATGTAATAGTGCAAATACGCATAACAGAAAGCAACACTTCCCCCCTTTCCCTCCCTTTACGGAAAGAAAAACCCAGTAGGAATATTCACAAACCAAGAACATTTAGGGTTGTGTCGATCCGGGAGCTTGCAAGGCTCAGACACACCGTTGCTCATGCATATCTCGGTTATATTTTCTGGTAAGCTCCTTGCCACTGCAGAGAGCAATCCGACTATCAGTAGAACGTCTAGTGTATTGCGTCCGAGCGCTCACCACTTGCCACAAACAAACGCAGGTCCTTCATTCTGCGTCTTGACGTGTCGTTGACCATCCCCTTTGAGTCGGAATCGTTTTCCGCTAATAGACCTATAAGAAAATAAAAAAAGAGTTGGACAAGAAGACATACCAAGTGCATTCGTAGGCGTCATGGGTAAAATGATAACTTCGGATATGTGCAAGCGCATTGTACAAGCGAGTGAACGGGCCACGCTTGCAGTTCTCCCAGGTGCATCTATAATGAACCCCGCTAGGCATCTGAACTGGCTTGAGATACAGGCCGTACTCGCTGTCTGTGAGGGGGGTTTTGATTCTAAACAGCTTATGAATAACCTGGAACATCGGTTAGCTTTTTGTCACCGGTAAGGCGAAGTAACACCGACAGGTTGCGTTGGTTGTGTGGCAGTGGCGGGGGCGGGGGCGGCTTAGATATCAAAGAGGCTGGGGCGTCAACCATCCATGCTCGAAGAATATACAAGCAGTGCTCACGCAAAGCTCCAGTGTTGCTCATGCTTGAATGTAGAGTAGACGATATGGTCTAATGCAAAGAGTGGTCTGAGGTGTCCGTTATATAGGAAATACTTGATAACGAGGCCCCGGAAAGAGTGAGGATGACAAGGAAACCCTTTCCAAACATCACGCCACCATGCCATGAATACAAAATATTTTCAAACTGGCTGGTCAATTCGACAAAAACGTGGCATGTGAAGACTCGGAGGCATCAGACGGCCAAACTAGACGATAATCGTAGATCGAGTGTTCAGCGTCAATCAGATTAACCCTAATATGTAGCTGGTTTTGTGGTGCTTTGGAAATGAAGAAAGATTTGTCGTGCTAGCGAGAAAAGATCTTTAATAAAGGCGTAAGAAGGTCGCTGTCGGCAACCGCTGTAGTATAGGGATGCAGAGCGAATTCTATTTCATGGCACGCCATGAATACAAATTTCCGTAACACCCACCCGTATCCAGAGCCGTCCGAACAGGCAATGATCCCGATATTGTGGTAGGCAGGGGTTTCAGGGATGCCGGGCGATGTTACGCTTTCGCTGAGAGCCGGGGCGTAAATGGGCTGCCTGCCTTTGGCGCTATCCAGTGGACACTAGGACATCCTGAGAGAACCATAGCAGGGACGCCTCAAGGGCCAGAACCGCTTCGGATTATGAACCATGCGCGAATTAAAGCGGAGGAAGCAAAAGTCAGGACGAGCGGACAAATCAACTGGCAAATTTGACCAAAATAAGCTTAAAAGATGACAAGCCGTGTGACCGTCCGCCAGGCCCTGTTAAAATAAAGCTAGAACGGGAGCTTTGTCCAGGCTGATATGGAAGTTAGTTATATTAAATGAACCGAGTAAATTCTGATCCTTCGCGCCCACCTTCTTCTTCTTCCAGCCATTTTCGATCGTCACTTGATATATTCAACGGTAATTAGTGCGTAAAGATGAATATATACGTAAGAATAGGCAAGGGGTTACGCACTGAATCGAGGAGACGGCATGCACGGAGATCATGTGCATCGTTTGCTGCGCCACGCTCGCCAGAGCACCTCACTCCAAAGTGGAATAGTACGTGGGTAATAGGGAGGAAGTAGGGAAG
>QMFG01001757.1:0-23491 GCA_003314545.1 Ramaria sp. MG151 | reverse complement strand
GGGGCTTCGAGGGAGATCAATCGATAGCTGACGCTCACCGGTCCCACCGTCCCCACGCTTCTCAAAGTTTGATGACCACGCACCTTAGACCATGACCACCGGTTCAGACACCCTCCTCCCAGAGCCCACACGCTCATGTAGAAGCACCTTATAATCTAATGCTTGACGAGCTAAGCTATTATTGTAGTGAGTGAAACCAGGTTGTGATTGCACGGGCTTACTTCTTGTTGACGCAGGCGATGTAAGGAAAATGTACATAAGACAAACGACTTTCGACCATGTCTCGCAGAAGAATACCCTCTGGTTAGGTGCATTTGCTTCGATCGTGATAGTCAGAAGGTACGCTGGTCACCCTGACAGCCGACAGCCTCCGTTAACCAAGGGTCGCTTTAAATTCAAGGAAAATACAACGGGAGCCTACCTCTTCATGCATAAGTGGGAAGGCACGGGCTATATACACTGCTGTGGATGGACGTAGTCGCTTTGGAACATAATTCAAACAATGCTGCAGTCCCTGAAAGCTTCTACTATCAGCCGAGAATTATCCATGACGGCCATGTGGACGTGATGAGCCAAGCGCCATATAAAAAAGAACTCTGCCAATGTTCCCATCGAGCACGATACGAGGTACTGACGGAATTCTCGTAAACAACAGGGGAACGTGCTCAGACCTCGCCTGGAATGCAACTCCAAATAAATCAAAGGCGTCAAACAACAACAGCTAGCAGCCCAGCGTCCATGTCAGACGAGTATTAAAGATACACGGTGTACGTTCTTCACAGTATTCTTCAGATAGTTATCGCTAAGCATCTGTATACATCAGTGGAAACCCCACGAAGAGGAGACTGGGACAAGGACAATTTGATATGACACCTCCAAGCTAATGAACTGTGTTCGGCACTGCGTTTGCAAATTAGCCGCACAATCTGGAACTGTGGACATAGGAAGAACAAGCTCACATACCCAGTCTTTCAACTCGACTCTAAATGAGCCAACCACAGCTTCTCGGTTGTCAGCGTCGCGAGGCCCGTAGTAGATGAGGACTGGTTGCATGCTGTACGTCTCCAACCCAACTTTTCAGCGTTCTAGATTGATATCGCTCACGCTCTTGAATAAATCAGTGTATACATTGCTACCAGGGTACCCGCAACAACTCGATATGCTATCTACTACAGGCTACGGTTAGCATGGTCAGCGCTGCTTCGCCAAGTTAGTCGCGCCGCAAGCCTGGTGACAAGTTGATACCCACAAGGTGCCCCTGAGGTGCTCCCGTTGACTTACTCGGTGTAAAAACATCCTCCACGCGAACTGCCAATTGTTGAAATGCTTGGAAAAAGGGTCCATTGATACCAAGTAGGCCGCACTTACTAAAATTTGTACACACATTGCTAAGGAAGATCCTGTTTCAGCAAGCTTCATAACAAATCGCTGTGCAGGCCGCCACACCGAGCTGGGCAAGTTCCGCACTTCAAACACAGAAAATGACCGACTACTCCCGACTCCGACTCGTCGCAGCGATCCATCATCGCGCGCAACCATGTCTAGTCCTGCAGGCCTAAGGAATATTGTTTGCCAGTAACAGAATGGAAAACCAGATGTCGACCCAGCTATCGATGCTCCTACTCTCAACTTGAACATATTTTCTTATCGACGACTATGTGGAGGACGATATTTATCTATCTCAGGGCGTCATAGTGAGCCACAGTCATTCTCTGACTTGGATTCATGTTTGCACTTTCTTGGCGTCGTTCGCAATGGTTCAGAGTGCATGGAACCTATCGTGGAGAGTTGCCAGCCGTGTCCATTGTTACTTCGAGTGGTGGGTTGCTATAAAGTGATATGCGTGTTCAGCAACACTTATAGCAACTGCAGTGCTCAGGTTGGCATGACAACTTGCCACTGGGTATGCTAGTATACGCGATATCGCCGTATACTTGCATATCATGCTGGCACATGCTAGTGAACACTATCCCTGAGTCTTTCTTATTCTCAAAATATTTTACTCCGACTGCCGTTTATTTATCTCACCACAGGATTGAACTTGAGCTCAGAAAATAACACTGGGAAACATTAAATTAATAGAATCCACGGTGACGGTGATTAGCTTGGTGGGGCATGGACTGGTTATCAACGGCGTTAGACGTAAGCTCGAACTGTCGAAGATAAGCTCACGCTTTCATAGCATAACCTTTGGCAAGCATCTATGTGATCATCGTTATCAAGTATTTTCTATATAGTAAACACCTCAGACCCTCTTTGCATTAGACCGTATCGTCCACTCTACATTCAAGCATGAGCAACACTAGCTTTGGGTGAGCGCTATTTGTATATTCTTTGAGCATGGATGGTTGGCGACTTGGAGGAGAGAGAACCCGGCGCCTTTGACAAGAGCGAGGACAGCCCCTTCAACGAGGCGTACCTTTGTTTCCTCTTTCGAAGCTAGGACGAGGAGAACGCAATACCCAATCTGACCAGCGAATATGGCTGCGACATACATTCCCGCAAGAGTGGGTGATGGAAGACACAACCGGATTGATAAAGTAACGGCGCAAACAATGACATGTCACGTATATGGTCGCGCTCGGTTCATGTCGATGACCACTTAGAAGAACGAACATCTTCACTCAGCCTTCCTAGAGTTTCTGGAGTGGTGTGGATCTTCACGATATCTCCAGGGCTATCGCAAGTTGTAATGATGCAGTTCAGTGTGATAGAGATCTTGTTGTCATCCTTTTATCTACTAGCACAACCACTTGTCTACAATCAGGTAATAGTACAAATACGCATAACAGAAAGCAAGAGAAAGCAAAATTTCCCCCCTTCCCCCTCCCTTTTATCAAAAAAAAAAAAAATCCAGAAAGAACATTCACAAATCAAGGACACCTAGAGTTGAGTCGATGCTTGCAAGGAGCTACAGTAAGCCTCCAAACACCGTTGCTCATGACTATCTAGGTTGTACTGTCTAGTGATGGTCTTTCCACTGCAGAGAACGACTCAACTGACAGTAGAACGCCTAGTGTATTATTAGCTCACCAGATGCAACAGACAAACGTAGCCCCATTTTTTGTCCTCGCGTGTCTATCCCCGGGTCCTTTGAGTCGGAATAGTTTGCCGCTAATGGATTTATAAGAAAATAAAAAGGGGTTGGACAAGAAGACACACCAAGTGCATATGTACGCGTAATGCTTGAAGTGACTACTCCGGACATGGATTTGCGCATTATCCAAGCGGGTGAACAGGGAATGGTTGCAGTTCTCCAAGAGGCATCTATAATGGATTCCGCTAGGCATCTGAACTGGCTCGAGATACCCGCCGTAGGCGCTGTCTGGGAGGACGGTTTCGATTCTAGACACCTGATGAAAAACCTGGATCATCGGTTAGCTTTTTGTCACCGGTAAGGCGAAGTAACACCGACAGGTTGCGTTGGTTGTGTGGCGATGGCGGGAGTGGGGGTGGCTTAGATATCAGATAGACAAAGTCGTCAACCATCCATACTCGAAGAATATACAAGCAGTGCTCACGCAAAGCTCCAGTGTTGCTCATGCTTGAATGTAGAGTAGACAATATGGTCTAATGCAAAGAGTGGTCTGAGGTGTTCGTCGTTATATAGGAAATGCTTGGTAACGAGGACCCTGAAAAGGGTGAGGATGGCAAGGAAACCCTTGCCAAACATCATGCCACCATGCCATGAATACAGAATATTTTCAAACTGGCTGGTCAATTCCACAAAAACGGGGCATATGAAAGATTGGAAGGACGCCGGACTCGTGGGGAAAATGGACTGGCAATACCAGATGATAACCGTAGATAGAATTTTGAAGCGTCTGTCAGGTTGGCCATGGTATGGAGCTGATTCCGTGGCGTTCTGGTAAGGAAAATGGGACTTGAGAAAAAAGAGTTTAATGGAGGCGTAAGCAGGTCGCTGTCAGTAACTGCCCAAGTTACGGATATAGAGAGAATACTATTTCATGCCATGCCATGATTACAAAATTTCGTAACACTCGAGTCGTCCGAAGGGACAACGATCCCGATATTGTGACAGATAGTGTTCAGGGGACAAATCAACTGGCAATTGGCTAAAAATAAGTCTGAATGGTGGTATGTCCGTCCGCCAGGCTCTTTAAAAGTAAAACCAACATTCCATATGGAAGGAGACGTTGTCCGGACTGATATGGAAGTCAGTTGTATTAGCAGGCCGAGTAAGATTCTGGTCCTTTCTCATCCCCTCCTTCCAGCCATGCTAGCTCGTCATGTGACGGATTAGACGGTAGTTAGTGTGTAATAATGATATATACGTTAGAATAGGCGAGGGGTTCCACACTAGATTGAGGAGATGGCATGCAAGATCATGTGCACCACTTGTTCAATGTGCCACGCTCGCCAGACCATCCACCTCGCTCCAAAAGGGGAATGGTACGTGGGTAATAGGGAGGAAGGTGGATGGTACGTGGGTAATAGGGAGGAAGTAGGGAAGGGGGGAGACCTTCAAGTGAGGGTAATCGACAGCTGACGCTCATTGGTGTCAGCGTCACCGCGCTTCTCAGTTTGATAGCCACACACCTTAGGCCATCGATTCAGACACTCTCTTCCCGGAGCCCACACGGTTTATCAGAGGTTATATAGGGCACCTTATATTCTAATGCTTGACGAGCTAAGCTATCGTTGTAGTAGTGAGTAAAACCTGCTTGTGATTACACGGGCTTACTCCTTGTAGACGCAGACGATGTAAGGAAAATGTATATAAAAACAAACGACTTTCGACCATGTCTCGCAGAAGAATACCCTCTGGTTAGGTGCATTTGCTTCTATCGTGAAAGTCAGAAGGCACGCTGGTCCCCCTGACAACCTCCATTAACCATGAGTCACTTGAAATTCAAGGAAAATACAACGGGCAGCCTACCTCTTCATGCATCAGTGGGAAGGCACGTGTTATTGTTGATGGACGCACAGTCGCTTTGGAACATAATTCGAACAATGTTGCAGTCCCTGGAAGCCTCTACTATCAACCAAAAATTACCCATGACGGCCGTTTGGACCTGAGGAGCCAAGCGCCATAAAGAAGAACTCTGTCAGTGTTGCAATTGTGCACGATACGAGGTACTGACGGAGGGCTCGTAAACAACAGGGGAACGTGCTTACGGACCTCGCCTGGGATCCAACTCCAAATAGACCAAAGGAGTTAAACAACAGCTAGCAGCCCAGCGTCCATAACATACGAGTATTGAAGATACAGGGTGTAAGTCCTTCACAGCCCTCTTCAAATCGTTAAGCATCTGTATATACCAGCGGAAACCCCGCGAAGAGGAGCCTGGGACAGTGACAATTCGACATGCCACCTGCGGGCTAATGAAGGGGTCCGGCATTGCGATTGCAAGTTAGCCGCGTAATCCGGAATTGTGAACATAGGGAGAACAAGATCACATACCCAGTCTTGCGACTCGACTCCAAATGAACCAACCATAGCTTCTCAGTTGTCGGTCGCGAGGTCCGTGGAGATGAGAACTCGTTACACGCTGTACGTCTCCAACCCAACGTTTCAGCTTTCTGGAGTGTTATCGCTCACGCACTGGAAATAAATCAGTGTACACCTTGCTGCCAGGGTACCCGCAACAACTCGATATGCTATCTACTACAGGCAACGGTTAGCATGGTCAGCGCTGCTTCGCCAAGTTAGTCGCGCCGCAAACCTGGTGACAAGCTGGTACCCATAAGGTGCCCCTGAGGTGCTCCCACTGACTTACTCGGTGTAAAAACATCCTCCACGCGAACTGCCAATTGTTGAAATGCTTGGAAAAAGGGTCCATTGATACCAAGTAGGCCGCACTTACTAATAAAGGAAGTTTGCACACATTGCTAAGGAAGATCCTGTTTCAGAAAGCTTCATAACAATGTCGCTGCGCAGGTCGCCACACAGGAGCTGGGCAAGTCCGCACTTCAAACACAGAAAATGACCGACTACTCCCGACTCCGACTCGTCGCAGCGATCCATCATCGCGCGCAACCATGTCTAGTCCTGCAGGCTTAAGGAATATTGTTTGCCAGTAACAGGATGGAAAACCAGATGTCAACCAGCTATCGATGCTCTAACCCTCAACTTGAACATATTTTCTTATCGACGACTATGTGGAGGACGATATTTATCTATTTCAGGGCGTCATGGTGAGCCACAGTCATTCTCTGACTTGGATTCATGTTTGCACTTTCTTGGCGTCGTTCGCAGTGGTTCAGGGTGCATGGAACCTATCGTGGAGAGTTGCCAGCCGTGTCCATTGTTACTTCGAGTGGTGGGTTGCTATAAAGTGGTATGAGTGTTCAGCAACACTTATAGCAACTGCAGTGCTCAGGTTGGCATGACAACTTGCCACTGGGTATGCTAGTATATGCGATATCGCCGTATACTTGCATATCATGCTGACACTTGCTAGTGAGCATAACCTCTGAGTCTTTCTTATTCTCAAAATATTTTACTCCGACCGCCGTTTATTTATCTCACCACAGGATTGAACTTGAGCTCGGAAAATAACACTGGGAAACATTAAATTAAGAGAATCCACGATGACGGTGATTAGCTTGGTGGGACATGGACTGGTTACCAACGGCGTCAAATGTAAGCTCGAACTGTCGAATAGCTTCCTAAAAACGATTGAAAGCATGTCTTTGTACGTATTTATTTATGTCCATTGGATTCAAAATAAACATCGGTTCAGTGCTTCGTTAGCTACCAGTCATTTCAATCAATATCGCATCAATATTCTGATAGTCAGACAAAAATACTCTTAGACTATTATCATTCTTTTTGTTTTTATGGAGTTTTCTATGTCACATTGAACCTGGTAAGCGACGATGAACAACCTGTAGGACAAGCTCAAAAATCGAAGGCCTTTGTGATGATTCATAAGGTGTCGTTGAATGTTATCAGTGGTGACAATCAGACTCGATTGTAGTAAGAGTTGGTGGCATATTCTGTGTTTACAGAATGAAGGCTTTGAGAATGGGCAGAAAGGAACATGAATGTCTATGTCTAGGATATTGTTACAAGTAATAACTACAGGAGGTTTGCATACGATGTAATACCCTACACAAGAACTAGTCTCAATGGGTAGAAGTAGCTCAGAGATTTTTCGGATTCTGTTTACAGATTGCCTCGTGCTGCACCTTCCTGTGCTTTCTCGTCAGTTTGAAGGTGCTAGGGAGATCATCACTAAAAATATAGGCGCAGTTAACGCAGAACCCCTCACCAATACTCGATACTAGCATTTGAAACGAAGGCGGCCCGTTACTCGCCGTCTTCGTGCGTCAATTCCCCTTCTCGCGGTTTTTGTATTTCTTTCCACTGATGGCCTTGTCAGTAAATATCTCTGCTGGATGGGAATACCGGGAGCAGGCAAAACTCTCTTATAAAAGATGCTGGGAGCGAATATGGTTCCGGGCGGCATCTCCTCTGGAAAATGGTCCATGGTTACCACTGCTGAATTTGCAGTAGGTTCATCGTCCGACATCCGTCTGAATTGGCTCGACAAGCGTTTCTTTCAGCTTGTCATCTTCGCTGTTGATGCCCTTGGACAATACATGTGAAACATTCTAGATTGTGTATATATTATTTTAGTTATCCCGTTGCCATTAGTAAGATAATAAAGCTGACTTTGGTTTGGATCCACTGTAAGAACGAGGGATGGGTGAAGTACGAATAGAACGCAGCTAGGAGGTCGAAGATAAACATTCTGCCAGTCTCGGCGCGATACATTTGCAGTACTCCAGTCCTCTTGCGCACTCATGTTGTTAGATGTGAAGTAGGGCACAGGGGGAATGGGCAAGTTTTCCCATGGGGAAAATCCTGAGGAAAACCCATAAAGTTGGTTGAAATATCCTCATAATCAACCAAAAAATTGGGATTTCCTCAGGATTTTCCCCGTGACAGAACATTCCTATGTCCCTAGCGCTGGGAGTACAAGAAAGTTTCTCTATTAAAAAACTCTGATGAAAACTTGGAAAGGTGGTTGAATTGTTTATAAATTCTTGACCAGGAGAACTAGAAACAAATTCGTTTTTTTTTCCAAAAAAAAGTCAGGATTACAGTGTTTTGTTAAGGTTTTCTCTGTTGATCGGTGGGAGGCTCTGGAAAAGCCTAGCCAAATATTAAATTAGTGTAATATTTCTCAGCTAAGAATATTCTAGAAATATTGAACCACTTTTCAACATTTTTCTTAGATTTTCCCGACAACAAAACTTTACAATGCCTACCGTGTAGCGGGGGTTGCATGTCAAGTCTTGAGTGCTCGCTTGTGGATACCGTATGTAAGGAAAGTCGGAAAACTTTATGAAGAGGTGCGGTTGGGATTGGCAGTCTATATGATGTTTTATATAGCCCCCATACCGGGTGCAGGAAGATATCCATCTCAATTTCCTACCAGGCTATGGCGAGCAGATAGTTTTGCCATCGACATGCCAATAATTTAAATAAAACTGGCGAGTCACTGTGTAGAATCACTGCGATTGTGTGGGATGTTCGATATTTACAATATGAAGGCTTTGGGAGTGAACAAAACGGAACATGAATGTCATTGTCGTGGATGTTGTTACAAGTAAGAATTACAGGAAGCTTGCATACGATGTAATACCCTACATGAGACTCAATCTCAATTGGTAGAAGTAGCTCAGAGATTTTTCGGATTCTGTTTACAGATTGCCTCGTGCTGCACCTTCCTGTAATTCCTCGTCAGTTTTTGGGGGCTAGGGATATCATCAGTAAGATGTAGGTGCAGTTAACGCAGAGTCCTTCACCAATACTGGCACTGAAACACAGATCCGTTCGCCGTCTTGGTGTGTCGATCCCCCTCTCCGCGATTTTTGTATTTGTTTCCACTGATGGCCTTATCAGTAAACATCTCTGCTGGATGAGAATGCTTACCAAGAGCATGTAAAACCGCTGTTATTAAAATGGTCGGAACGAACATGGCTCCGAGCGATATCTCGTCGGGAAAATAGAGCATGATCACAATTGCCAAATTTGCAGTAGAAGCGTCGTCCGACATCCGTCTGGATTGGCTGGAGCCAGTTTTCGTACAGCTTGTCATCTTCACTGCTGGTGCCCTTGGACAATACATGCGAAACATTCTGCTTTATGCGTTTACTATTTTAGTTATCGCGTTGCCATTAGTAAGATGATAAAGCTGACATCGCTTTGGATCCACTGTAGGAATGAGGAATCGGTGAAATACGAATAGGACGCAGCTAGGAGGTCGAAGATAAACATTCTGCCAGTCTCGGCGTGATACATTTGCAGTACTCACTCAAGACCTCTTGCGCACTCATGTTATTAGATGTAGAGTAGGGATTGGGTGTCAAGTCCCGAGTCCTCGCTTGTGTATACCGTATGCTTGGTGGGCATACAAGGAAAGCAGGAAAGCTTTGTGGAGAGGCGATCCAGTGAGGAGCGGGTAAAATACGCAGTCTCTTTTTATCTCTTTTATAACTTCGATACCGGGTGCTGGGAACTATCCATCTCAATTTCGGCTACGGCGAGCAGATAGGTCTGCCATGGACTTGCCAGCAATCCAAAATGAGATTGGCAAGCCACTATGTAGAATCACTGCGGTTGTGTGGGATGCTGATAGCGTGAAGGAGATCGCAGCATGCGGCCATCTGCTGCATACATGGGGGCTGGCGTGTTGGCTGGCGTGTTGGCCGACGCTTCTCGCTAACTTCGAGGGTGCATGTGACGCTCCGCCAGTTGGCTAGGCAGACGGAAGGTGGAGAAGAGAGCGGAGGAGGGCATGGCAAGTCAGCTGGCGAGCTGGCCTGACGCTTATCGCTGACTTCGAAGGGCCACTCTGCCAGTTAGCTAATAGACTGATGGTGGAAGAAGAGCGGAGGAGGATGAAGTCTTTCAAGGGGAGACTAAGAAAGTAGATGATGGCCATGCTCGCCATTCCCTGCCAGTTCCCTCCCGACTTCCCCGTCGATAAAGATGGTTATTCAATCAGGTCGCATGCGTTTAGGAACGGTAGCCTCGATTTCGGGCTAGCCAGTGGGTAATAGTGTTTACCTTTATTAATCTCGCGACGCCAGGAGTTCCGGTAATGAAGTTGGGTCCATTTGTTGGAAAGTTGGAGAAAGAAAAGGGGACCCATTATGATGAGCGGATCGAAGCGAAGGAGCGCTCGTTGTGCCACCTTGAACATGTTTTATCCTCGACAACTTATCCCTTCCGTTGAAAACTCCCCCTTCTACGGCTCACATAACATTTGTCAGAATGTGTATGTGGGAATGGCCTTACATAGTGCTGCGAAACCAGTCATACTCTTGAGCTAGTAAGTGAAGATCAGATCCAAGTGAAGATCAGATCCTGACTGCATATTGCGCATTAACTAACCTTGTTGTTCTGTATGCGTGTAGGTAATGCAAGACTGAGCAGGGGAAGATTACTCCTCGATAAAGGCGACGTTCGGCCACGTTACGCAAAAGGCTATCATATTATTAGGTGCGTGCTCTCCGAAGCGTGGGCCTTAGTTACGAGCAATAAGGTTGACATAAAGCGTAACAGTGTATTGTGTACCATTCACGTGTCGGTGGAGGGACAGACGAATACGATGTCGATTGTCGCTTTGTCGCTTTGGATCGCTGGAACAACGCTAGTCCATCTGTCAACTTCTTTCATAACTGTCAACGAGGAGAAATCAGACGTCATCACATATCATCGTCATGCGAACCTGATGCGAGCGTGTGAAGGATGCTGTCAAGAGACTGTTTAGCACGATGAGCCGTCGACGACCGACCCGCAGAGCTTAGGGACATCTCTAGGAGCCTACGAGCTCATCCTAAAACTCCAAAGGACTCATCCCGCAGCATCTTAATTACCAACTTCTCAAGACTCTAATAGGAGACAATGCCCAAATTGCACGCTGTAGGTCTTCAAGCAAACATCCCAGTTTTGGCTGTGATTTCATCGCTAATCCAATTTTATAAGGCAATGCCTACTCCACTGCGAGAACGTGGGCACGATAACGGCTTGATATGCCATCAAGGACAATTCGCCGTTTGGGTGATCAGGGCTGCTTCTTCGAATTAGCCGCGCTGCAAATCTGTTGATCAGCTAGTACTCACAAGATGCTTCACTGCCCACTGAATTGCTGTAAAACAAGTCCAGCACTTCAATGTGAACCACAAAAGCCTAAGACTCTGGTTCAGGTGCTTGACTAGGAGTCTAGAACAAGACGTAAGTACCGTAACTCACCTGCGAGAATTAAACTAATTAGCTCATGTAGACATCGCTGAGGAGCATTCTGTTTCGCTCAGCTTCAGAGCACTCGACAGTGTTGAGCTGTGGATTTTCCGCTGCGTCAGCCGGTGAAATTCAAACCATCGGCGAAGCCCGCGGTGGCCAATGCCGTCGGGCTCTGGGCCACTTCAAACACAGACCTGACCGTCGACTCCGACTCCATACCATCAATTTATCGGCCTACGAGCCAATATCTGTACCTGCAAGCCTCAAACTTCAAGCTCGAGCTAAACAATACTCACCGTGGGTTTTGTGGTCTATATGGAAAAGTACATGAGGGACGCAGCCATCCTTGCAGCCACAGTACCACCTGTCGTCTAGCTCTTAACCTATCTGTTATCCCTGAATTCTTGGCTTTTTGCTCGTATCTACGGCCACGAGGAGGAGGCGCGACAGTCGTGTCTTCACTAAGACCTTCGAATTCCATTCCTTGGACGGAGACCTGGACACCCGGTTATAACAGTGTGTTGAACGAGCCACGCTCCCGGAGCAGCACATGTCGGGATACAAATTTACTTGGAAAGCTGAGGGCTATCACATTTGGTGAAACGGCGGTATAGGTGTCATTTGACTCCTAGCGAGGTTATTGTCCCGACTGTCTTGCTTTGTCATGGTACGGTGGTAAATTCTGATTTGTGTATAAGATAATTGACCGTACAGCTTGAATAGCATAGTGTTTGTTTTACATCTCTCGCTTCTTCTTTCTACATGAGACCCGTAGGAAATACTTTTCGAAGCGCCTAGAGATGCCAATGGAGCCGCGTTAAGCCCCAAGTGTGATGGAGTTACGGCGGTGGGCGACGGTGGGCATGGACAGCATCGCCAACTCGGTCAAACGTGAGATTGAACTGTTGAATGCCACCCACTAGCTCTGAACAAATATATTCGCTTATTTTACATATTTTGTCTATGAATAAAGGCGCACAAGAGCCTGATCTCGTATAACCTGCAAGTCATTCAAATATTCAACATATCAACTAGGCCCAGATATTGTTTGAATATCAGCCATACAATTTCCCCGTTATTGCCTTTCAGAAGAGTTCCAGGTTTTGCCATGTTATAGTGAGACAACCACCAACACACAGTCCATGGGTTTCTTTGACGAACGCGAGGTGGTATATTATGCGTTCTAGCTATGGCATTACACTACAGTAAGATATGACGCAAGTCAGTGTCTATGTCACAAAGCATTTTAGAGTGAAAATTTCGGAGATGATTTACATGTTCGTGCTAAGTTATTGTACTCTCGGGATAACACAAAGCTGCTATATATGTAGAATATAAGATGTATCGAGACTGAGTCAATCATCAATATTAACATTTATAGTCCTCTCTAGCATACATGAATCCGTCTTTATCCTCAAGTTGTTGTTTATTTAGAATCAATTTCGCATATAAGATTCACAAGAACCACCTATCCAATTTAATCTATGCCTCAGTTCATTAGCCGTGACTGAATCTAGGAAGAGATATTGCAGACAAACGAGGCGAGCGCTAAACGGCGTTCCGAAACGAACTGCCGTTGACTAAGCACTTTTCAAAGAGCACCGTGCTTGTGAGTGGTTGACTGGCCTGATCTGCATGTTGACGTTAATCTACTCTCTCTAGTCCCTGAAACAGTTTAACGTACGAACTCTAGTGTCTTTGTCGATATCTACTCAACTTCGGGTGAAGTGAGTGTGGCGGAGAGGAGCCAGTCTCCGAGTCCTTAGGACTGCCGACACTTGGCTGTACATACGGAGTAGATGTGGTGAGTTAGCGCGTCAGTATCTTCCGGGAAGGGCACTCTATGATGTGGCCTCTTGCACAGCATGCAGTAAAGTTAACGTTCACCCCTGAATTGTTCGGTGCAGATGATGTCGTTTTCTCCTTCCTTGTCCGAAGACGCTGAGTCACGGCCTCGACCAAGTCCTCCGATCTACTCCCGTCCTACCACAGCTTTCTCCGACCTCGGTCTCGCTCGTTATTCCACTTCACTTAACCTCTCAGAGACCCAACGCGCTGCTTCGTCCACCAGTCGTCTGCAAACCAAACACAGACGCTCTCAGACCGAAGGTCTGGACGCACGTCGCAGCATTGGCAAATTCTCTAAATTACTTGGAACCGTCCTAGGGACACCCTTTGTCTCCTCCATAGCTGCAGACACTCATATGGCCGATTCACCCTCCCGATCAGTCTCACCCACCCCAAGTACCGACTATACCCTCGTCTCTGCCCCCTCTCCACCCACCACTCCTCAGCGGCACTCGGTCCCACTCTGCACTGACTCCATACGGACCGTTACCCCCGAAAACATTGCCACCTGTTCCTCACGCTCGATGTTTTTCACCTCACCGTCGAAGAAAGTTGATTCGGTTTTGGGGTCCGCCACGCCGCCGAGTCCGAGTAAATCGAGCACCCACCGTATCTTACCACGGCTGTGGACCGCTCTCTCCTCACCGTCAAGGGAGGCTGGCATTCGGTTCAAACGCAAAGGGAAAAGGAAGGCAATTAGCTCTGAACCTTTTGATGATTTTCCGCTCGATGGAGAAGAAGGTGAACTCGTTGATGATGAAGCATGCTATGTGAACATCCCTACAGCCATCGGTTTGTCGCTTGCTTTTTATCGCTTGCTTTTCTTGAGTATCATTCACTTCCTTCTTCAGATATCGTTTCAGATCTTCCACCTGAAATTGCATTGTATCTGTTGTTATTTTTGGACTTGAAGACTATTCTCGTATGCCTCTTTGTCTCTCGTAGCTGGCGTCGTCTTGCATCCGACCCACTTGTTTGGCGCACGCTCTTCCACCAACATGGCTGGGAAATCAACAATGAGCTTGCTCAGCGTCGTCTTTTGACCTCATCTCCTATACATACGCGGATTGGACGTAACAACAGCATGGTGTCTGTCGCCACTTCATTCCGTAATGAGGTTGATTTGGCGCTGAGCCGTGTGCGCAGACTCCAGTCTCCTACTTCCTCGTCGCATTTCCAGTCGCAGTTCTCTCAAGGTGCGAGTCCTATCAATGGATCGCCACATCGGCATAGCTTTTGTTCTACGATTACCACCACCGAAATCGCATTGTTATCGTCAAGTCCTATGATACCGTCCATTCCTGAGGGTGCGCTTGCGCCCTTAACACTAGATTGGCAGGCGCTCTATAAAACGCGGTATGAAATAGAGAAGAGGGTCTGCGGTATTTCGCCTATGCGTTTTCTAGAAGCTGGTGGAGGCTTTGTGGGCGCTGAGCCACGAGTCATGAAGCTCGTAGGACATCTGGACAGCGTATATTGCATTGAATTCGATGCGTACAAGATTGTGACTGGTTCGCGAGACAAAACTATTAAAGTATGGTCATTACGCACCGGCAAGCTGAAATCTACGCTACAAGGCCATGAGGGAAGCGTGTTATGCTTAAAATTCGATGCCAGCGGGTTCATGGTCTCTGGGTCTAGTGACCGGAGGGTCCTTGTGTGGGATTTGGGTAGAGGCGAAGTTCGCAAAGTATTGACTGGTCATCAAGGTGGTGTACTGGATCTGAGGGTGGACAAGCAGTGGATTGTCAGCTGGTGTGTGATTTTGTGACTTCGTTTATTGCTTATCCTTAACCAGGTTGGTAGTGCAAAGGATGCAGTGATAAGGGTGTGGGATCGTAATACCCTAAAACCACATTGCTCATTACACGGACATGACGGGCCCGTTAATGCTGTGGGACTGCAAGATGGGAAGATTGTCAGTGCAAGTGGCGATGGACGAATGATGCTATGGGATATAGCAACCGCAAGCAGGATTAGGATTTTTAATGGTCAGGATCCTGGTCTAGCTTGCATTGAGTACAAGGTGTGAAAAGATCTCTGCCTAACGCTCTTGGTTAACTTATAATGCCAAAGGACGATTACATCTGTTCAGGCTCTACTGATTGGAACATCAAAGTTTGGTCCGCTTCAACTGGACAACATCTTAGCACGCTCAGCGGACACACTGCTCTTGTCCGGGCTCTGTCTTTTAACCCACGGACAGGACGTCTCGTCAGCGGGAGTTACGATAAGACGGTCAAGATGTGGGACATTCGTACGGGCGCTATGATCCGTGAGTTTAGGAACACACACGATAGCCATATATTTGATGTGAAGTTCGATGCTTCACACATTGTCAGGTGCGTTTACATCTGTTTTATCTCCCCCAAGCACGTCGTCATGCTAACACTATCGCTATAGCACGTCGCATGATCAGAAAATCGTGGTATTGGACTGGTCATACGGTCTAGATGCGACTCTCTTTGTCTGATGGGTAGCAGTTGGCCATTCGGTCATTTTTCTTGTCAAATTCAAGCTACAGATATTACTGTTTCCTCCGATGAACCACTATCGTTGACGCACTCCTAAAGCTTTCCCTGCATATCCAGCATCCCACTCAGACCACAATCCCCCTGCATTTTGATCCTGCCACCTTTTCCGTCTTCACTATTTGTCTATATCCAGGGGGTTGAACCTCTAGTGTTGCATCCCGTCTCGCTTTTGCATATGTATTTACAATTTTACAGTGTAAAGCCATGTAACCGTAATTACAATTCTGAGAAGAAAGCTCCATTTCCACCGCCTGCCTTTTTACGAGAACCCGTTGAATCTTTGTTTTTCTTGCGCCTTTTCTTTTTCTTTCTCTTTTGCCCTTCATCCGAATCTGGTTCATCCGAATCCTCTTCTGAGATAGCGGTTGCCTTCTGTTTTGCAGGTACAGACATATCTCCCAGTCCAGCCTCTCCTCCATCTTCGTCTTCATCTGTTGTCATTGCTCGACCTGCCTCTGCCTTCCCGTCTTCATCGTTGTCGCTATCTTCTAGCGCGTCTCCAACGTCTGTCAGTTTAAGCACCTCGTCATGGCTCGCACTACCTAGCCATTTCGCCTGCCGATCGAGTTTGATTCGTTCGATAGGAAATTCACCGTGATCTGCAATGATGCCAAGGAACTTGGTGGGTAGAATCTCGACGGCCCGAATGAAGCCATCAGAAGAGCCGGTAAGGATGACATCTTGAGTCAATGCACACAAAGCATCTATTGAGGAAGGATGCCTAGATTTGGAAGGTGATAAGACTTAAGAGAAGCAAATCAAATCAGTAGTAGCGCACCCTGGTATTCGATCGACGCAATCCCCCCAGCCTTTATCCCGGTTGAAGATAGAAAGGATACCCAATTGAGTCCCAACGACAATTTTTTTGTTCCTGAAACATAATTTTATTTATGAATAGATCTCAGTGGAACAGTATATAACATACTCTTTGATAGATATTATGGAGAGCAACTCGTCTTCCTGGTCCTCAGATTGTGCAATTGGTTCAGTTTTGTTAGACCGGACGTCCATAACAGATAGCGTCCCGTCTCCACTGTGAGTGCCACAAATTCGTCAGATGACGACCAGATGCACAGCTACCACATCACCTTGTTGCAACAAGTTGTCGTTTATCTTCTAACCACATAAATTCGGAGATGAAGTCGAAATGCTGCTTGTACTCCCGTAGTTGAACTGACTTTCGAGGGTCCCAGAGCTTTTCGACTGCTAATATTACAAATAGAAATATAAAAATGGTAACAACGACGGCACCTTGATGACACCATCGTCATCTCCCGTTGCAAGCATATTAGGTAGCAGCTTGATGACACGGTTAATAGCCGAGCTGAAGTAAAACCTAGCCTCAAAAGTCTCTATCAGGTCAGATAACAGAAGAACTTACTCATGAGCTGCTAATCTCGCATCTACCACCTTTCCAGCATTGGTATCAACTGCGCTGTTATGACACCATCCTGTCAGACAAATACAGCTCTATAGATGCAGTATGAACGTTACTGGATCGCTTTGTCCTTCGACACTGCCCATAGCCGATCTCCTGATTCGTCTGCTGCAAGTCCTCTGCAAGACCGTTTTGTGGGACGTAGTGTGAAAGTGGGCTCGCATGAGCCATTATTGCTATCGTATGCATATGCTTTGATTTCCCCAGTCAATAGACCTGCACATTGTATCAGATTGACACTTCTTCATATAGCTAGAATATGTTACTGACCTGCGTATACATGATCACTTTGTGGATGGAATTCGAGGTCGAATATGTGATTGCCCAGCGAAAGATCGGGCATTATTGTTGTTTCAGTCCGCTCACAGTAGTATCCTGGATAATTAGCGCTGGATAGCTATTGGGTCGACCATGCACTTGACATGCCCAACGTTTTTCTTCGGATGCTACATTGTTAAAGGTATAATATGACAACAATACTTCTCTGCCGTCCTTGCCATTGTGTCGTATGACCATACTCCCATCTTGTCACTAGGAACATAAATGGTGGTGACAGGCCGTATTTCTCATTTCTCCAAGTTTCGTCAAGCCAATTTCAGTTACCTCTCAATCTGCCTCCCATATCCACCATCCTCATGGCAGGTGAATATTATTAGCGCGTAGTCGGTGATCTATTGCTTGCGCACAATGTTACGAGAGGAAGCGTAGTAGCAATCGTTCATACATTCGTGGAACTGACTTGTATACAGAGCATCAAAGTTTGCATGTCTTCGGAGGTTTTGATAATGTTTAAAGAGATTCAGTACCCTGACAGATACTATTCATTCCATCGAGGATGGTCTAGCCATAGTCAGTATCTCGCTCTGTGTCCGCACATCAAGGCCAAATGCAAGAACCAATCTTATGCACCTTCCACCTCTTCCTCGCGATGTTCAATGTTTTTTATTAATTACCACCAGCGAAGCACTGCTTGCCACTCAATTATGAACATTGGCAAGGCATGGTACTATAGATGTTTCGATGGTCTAGCGCACAATTTCCTTCTAAGAAGCATAGCAAAGTACAAAAAAGGCTATAATGGTCTATTGTAAGGGAACTCACTACGTAAATGCGTGGCGAAAAAATTGCCGTAGTTGGTTGGAAAAGAGATGGCCATAGTGAGTCGTAGTTACATTATTTGATTGCCACACATCTCAGTGACCTCGGATGCTCACACAAATGAGCACGCATGAAGTCAGGCTGACTAGCTTGGAATAGAATAACAGCCTATAAATGCAATATTATCATTGATGAACTTGGTTCGCACTAGCTCTCAACGCAGTATCGAGATTAGCAGTGCAGACTTCAAATTTCAGGAAGAAATCACCGAGTTGTAAATGAAGAGCAAGACAGCTTGCAAGTGGCACGTGGTCAGTAGCTTGATGATTCATTGTCTACTGCACTGTCGAATTACGTTGAACAGCGAATCAATACGTGACAATGAGGATGGAGTATAGACACAGTAAAAAATGAACAAGGCGTCGCCTCCAAAGTCAGATACTAGGTGTTTGATCTCACGTGCTTTATACATGCAAAGCTCGTATAATAGGGAACCAAGAATCATCTCGAAAAGCGGTTCCCAAATTGGTATCAAATGACTACTTACCTGAAGCTGAAGTATCCGACACGACTGAGAGCCAGCCTTAGTCGATGTGATACAGAACACTGATTTTGGATGAGAAATTTGAATCAGGAACTTCTATGAACGTAAAAATTTGACAGGTATCCAGTATTCCAATAGCTAGTCGTTAAGACTGATGGGGAGAGGCCTTTGAAAGAATGAGCTGTCGGAGCTCAAATTCATCCGTCATGCCCACGATGACAGACCCGCGAGATTCTACTCTCGAGGTACCTTATTCCTTGCCTAAATCATGGGGAAAGGACGCAGAAGGTCTGGCAGCCATATCAATGTTGTTTTCTGGAGCTGCCATGGTCACAAGGAACAGGTGTGTTTCGCAGACTCAGAGATATATCTGCTGGAGCGGTCTCATTAATGTGGCTTCCTGCTCAGATACCTAGCCTGGCCAGCCGTTTTTGTAGCTATTGCAGGCTACGTTGGTAGCCGTCCGCTGCGTCAAAAGGATGGTGGCCAGGGTTTATCGGGCATAGCGTAATTCAAATCTCTCCTTGGCTGTAGATAGTCTCACTAAACTGTTCAATGTAGATTCGCATTGGCTGCAGTCGTCTCGGCATACCTACCCATGTTTTTCCTTCCGCCGACCCAACGTAACTCGATACCTTTACCAGCGGGCCACTGAACATCGAGTTGACTATCCAACTTGTAAAAATATTATTAGTTTGTCTTTTGATTGCACATTGCACTCTATATATTAGGCGATCCTAAATAATCCAATTACTCTAATTTACTGCAATGTCAAATGTGATTACACGTCGACTTCGTCCTTCGTGCTCTCTTCAAGCTCCTTGTCGTCTATCACCATTTTGACAGCCTCTACTGTCGGGCTGTCCACGTTTATGATTCTTCGCTCTTTTTTTAACAATCCTTGGAATTCTTCTGGCAGGATATCCTTATCAAAGTCAAACCCTGCCGAATCACCTAAAGCGCGAGTAACGGCCTCGGAAAATTTGGCAGGATGCGCAGTGGAAAGGATGATCTGTGTGACATCAGGTAAACTGGTGGAAAGAAATGCCATGGTCAGGCTTAGGATGAAAAAATGCTGTGATGACCAACCAAGTCAGGAGGTTATCATCACTTGCCCACTTATTTCGTGCCACTATTTTGGCCGCAGCAATCCCTACGGCTGTGTGTGGATCAGCAACGTACTTGGATTCCGAGAAAGCTTCGCAAATAGTCGCCAACGTCTATAAGGAGGTTTCAGCGTTTAAACTCTGTCCAGGTCGATCAGAAACGTCGCACTTGTTCATCCGAGATCCGTTCCGCAACGAAGTCTCTTCGTGCAGCCTCGAGTACTGCAACGGGTACTTCAACTCTTCCGTCGCTCTTGACCTTGCTCATCCAACTACTTAGTGTTTCGCAGGCGATCTGTCGGTTGTCTCCGGCAACTTCAAACGCCAGATACCATAGCAGCCTTTCGAAGTTGCTCGAGACTAGAATATCCATTGCTGGACTCAGAGTCTCCTTGACTCCGCCGCCAACTTGCTTGCCGTCAGATGCTCCTTTAGCTGGAACAGTCTCTACATGTCCGACCGGGAAAGAGGCTACTTTTTCGTACTTTCCACTTTTCCAAAATCGTGCCAAAATGTCATTCTCATTCGTCGCGATGACGAAGCTCTGGACAGGAAGTCCCATGCGTTTGGCGTAATATCCAGCCAGGACATCCCCAAAGTTGCCTGTTGGCACAACGAACTGAATCAAGGGGGTGACAGGAGTAGGGAGTACGCGGCGTAGAGAGAAGTATGCCAAGAAGTAATACACAGTCTGTGCAAGAATACGTGCCCAATTAATGGAATTAATGGCTCCCAGATGGTGTTGGGCATTAAAAGCCTTGTCAGAGAATAGTGCTTTGACAATATCCTGCAAAGTAGGCTTAGCATGTGGTTTCCAAAGGCGGTCTTAGTATGCTAGCCTGGCAATCGTCAAACGTTCCTTTTACGGCGACATTGTGGACATTCATGTCCATGACAGTAGTCATTTGCGCTTCCTGGATAGGTGACACTCGTCCTTTCGGATGCAAAATATATATCGCGATATCGGCTTTATTGCGAAGCCCATAAATTGCGGCACTAACAATATCCATCTGTCAATGGATCAGCAGCGGGATACAAGGCTCTCACCTTCCGGTGTCTCCACTGGTCGCACCGAGTACGGTCAATCTCTCTCTCTTTTCGCCGACATTCTTCGCTGCATTTCGACGTTTTAGGAAGAACTCAAAAAGGTTTCCTAGAAGCTGCAGTGCGACGTCTTTGAACGCATAGGTAGGACCGTGCCACAACTCCAAAATGTACTGCTCTCCGACACCTCCCTCAAGCTTCTTCAGGGGCGTCACCTCGGGGTGTCGAAAGCTTTTGTATGATTTTTCGACGAGGTCTTGGAGCTCCCTGGAAGAAATTTCATCCGAGGAGATGAAAAGGGAAAGTACCACTACAGACAATTGCTGGAACGAGTATGAGGACCATTCCTGCTGCCAACCAGGAGGGAGGGAGGGTATGTATGAGGGAATGTAGAGTCCTCCGTTGGGTGCCAGTCCAGTGAGAACTGTCTAGTATATATGCAGAAGGTTGGAAAGTATAGCTTGGTGTACAAGGAAACTAACCTCCTCAAAAGATAACTCCGCATCCCCGCCACGCGTGGAGAAATATTTCATTGGTTGAGCTTGTGAGTTTGCGAGCAAATGGAAAGCGGGGGTTCGCCAAACCACAACGATCCACATGGTCTCAATTGGCTTCTGGCAAACTCACCGCAGGTAAGAAAAATGCTGAAGCTCAGACAACCAGATAATCTGATCCAACATGGTAAGAGTCATCAAAGAGAAATGAGGACCAGATGGATGTGTTGAGAGCTTTTGAGTATGCATTGCTGGTGGCCATAAACAAGTTGAAGGAATCACATGAAAATTTTCTGCTGCTGCCGGATTCCCATGGTAAACACTGCAACCCTTGGAGATTCATCAGGGTAAAGAGTGCTTATCTCAATTTCCCAATGAAGGAAATTGTCAATATGGAAGTATTGACATGGCCTGTTTCTGGTCAACCTTCTGGAAGTATCTGGAATATACTGGAAACTATTCCAAAACATCCATTTTCCTATAACTAATTCCATTATTGCTCCTGTCTCCATGCTATGGAAGTCTTTCTTTGATAGTTATGAGACACATTTCATCTTATTTTAGTTATCCCCAAACCCAAACCCCAACACCCCTAATACATAAACCTGAAAATTACCTGTATGCTCCTTAGCTCAGATATCAACTTGATACACCTTGTTCTTTATCTCTCTCTTTATTCTCTTTCCTCTGCCACCACCCACAATGAGCCCTGTGTCATGATCACAATTTGGACATTAAATTCATATCATCCTCGTTCCAAACCAATCCTTCTGAAGCATTTCGTACGAAGTCCAAAGCAACATTCCCACATTCCCATCAATTTCATCCAACAACTCGTTTATCTATCACTTCGACTCAAACACTCCATCTAGTGAAACAATCATTGGTCAGGTCCAATCATATTCTTTTTTTAGAAAAGAACCACCCTGACTATCCCCATCACTATCCCCATCTTTCACCATAAAATTATTGATTGAGTTATTCATATTCACTCAAAGCTTGTGATGACATGCCATATCATCAGACTTGAGGATATGAATGTTCTAGACTCTCATAATGACTCTCTGAAAGATTTATGCATGGCTATCCCTACCCAAAGAACCACACAATTCGGAAACATGTTTCAGGAGTTGGTGATAGTCTATTATCCTTTTTCTTCATTCACAATTTTCCTTCCATCATTGTTCTTTGTTTTCTATGGCCTTTAATTAGTATACATGTACCTTGGCTACTTTCCGATCCTCACGGACTCATTCCCATTCACTTTCTCTTCCGAACCCTTTGGTATATAGCTAAACACATCCACATGTATGTTCCTGTCACGATCATGATTGTATCACGATCACAATATGGACACCTAATCTACATCATTGTCCTTCCGAACCAATCCTTCCGAATGGATCGTCTGAACTCCGAATCACCCTTGCATCAATGCTTCACATACATTTGGTCCGGTCACCCAATCCAGTTCAGGAATCACTCCATGAAGTGTTTAGTGAAACAATCAATAATCAGGTCCGATCATAATCTTTTCTGGAAAAGAAGCACCCTGACTATCCCCATCACTATCCCCATCTTTTCCAATGAACTCATGGATTGAGTTGTTTCTATTGTATGGAAGCTTGCGATAACATTCCATATCATTATGTTCTTGTCATGATCACAATATGGACACCTCATCTACATCATTGTCCTCCCGAACCAATTCTTCCGAATGGATCTTCCGAATTCCGAATCACCCTTGCATCAAGGCTTCACATACATTTGATCCGGTCACCCAATCCAGTTCAGGAAACCTCCCATGAAGGGTTTAGTGAAACAATCAATAATCAGGTCCGATCATAATCTTTTCTGGAAAAGAAGCACCCTGACTATCCCCATCACTATCCCCATCTTTTCCAATGAACTCATTGATTGAGTTGTTTCTACTGTGTGGAAGCTGGCGATGACATTCTATATCATTGTGTTCTATGATATGAATGTTCTAGACCCTCAGGATGATCATCCGAAGGATTTAGGAACGGTTAGTTCTACCCGAAGAGCCATACGATTCGGAAACGTGTTTCAAGGGTTATTATGGGTCCGTTAATCTCTTTCTTCATTCACAATTTTCCTACCACCCTTTTTCTTTGATTCCTATGGCCTTTAATTAGTATACATG
>QMFG01001751.1:0-11631 GCA_003314545.1 Ramaria sp. MG151 | reverse complement strand
GCCCTGTGACCCCGTAAGAGGGCTCTCATACACGTCGTATACCCGTGCTAACTTGAACAAGTACGAATACAAGTGCCCAACTTCATATCTTCCGATTCTATCCGACTCCTGGGCTGGGAGTGGCCCGTGCGGCTATTGCAGTCGCAGGATGCCTTTGGTCTCATTTATTTCCTACCAGCTGGCACTGATGGCACACCTGCCTGTCTTCAAGCCAAGCCAACTGTTGGAAACACGGAGAAGACAGGGAAATGACCTGGGTCAACTGGCAAATGTTAATATTTCTATCCATTGACAATCTTTGTATACAGGCCACTAAGTGGTATATATATATGTATTTATTTATTTATTTTATATTTTCTTTTGTATTGCTTTGACTGATGAATGTGACTCTGATATCAGTTAGAGATTTGTAATTGATGTGTTGGGTAGTATCAATTAGATTAGCAGTTTGGTCTCAGTGACTCGACTTTGAAATGTGCTAAATGCCAGTTTCCTACAAGGTGAGATTACCAATGAGCTGGTTGGTTGGTTGGTGAGCCTCATAAAGGGTTTGGAGTTAAAGGACTTGGCTTCAATTTGTGTGTTGTACCCTTTTGATTATCCTATCCCTAGTCTAGGAGTCTAGTGATATCAGAGTTCTTGGTGTGATGAGGAACTCCAAGTGAGTGGATAGGGCTGAGGGGAAAAAATTGATCATAGGATGGATTTTGTTGATCCTTGATCTACTGGGTCATATACAAGTTGAGATGTATAAGGCTGTGTGAACTGAATGTCTAACTAGAAATGGAGGGACAAGAAGGATAAACAGAGAACACAATAACTGGAGCTAAGGTCTAGAAGTCATGAGTCTATCCTAAGAGAAACATAGGTTGTATTATTATAGTCTGAAAATGGAAAGAGAACTTATAATAGCAGACTCAGAGACATCAGATTATTGGGGTGGAGTTGGAATTGTATGGAATTTCCAGGAGCCAACAGTAAGCACTAATGGTCAAGTAGAGCTTTGTAGATTTGAGTAGGAAGTCTGAAAGTAGTGCAACTTGTGATGGAAAGAGCTGATAGTGAGGCAGTAAGAAGTGAGCCAATAATTCCAAGTGTAATGCAAGAATGGGAACTTGTTGGAGAAGTAAATCAGTTATTAATTTGTTCTTGGACCTACATGAATATTTATATTATTAACACTGTGCTAGACTAGCCTAAGAATGGTGTAGAGTAAGCATTCAAAACAGGGTACAGTGTGGAAGAGGGAAATGAGGTGATTGTTAAATGTCAGGTTTTCCACAAGGCATGAATTACCAATGGGCTAGTTGTGGCCTCTAAAACAGTTTGGAGTCAGAGGGACTTAGATTCAACTTATGTGTTGTGCTCTCTCAATCACTCTGTCCCTAATTTCAGAGTTTGGAAGTCCCAGGGTTTTGGTATAGTGAGAACTCTGAGCAAGTGGGTGAAGCTGGAGAAACTGGTTGTAAGGTGTGTTTGGCCAATATGCAAAACTAGCAAATCATACAAGAATTGAGACATATAATTATATGTGAATTGAATGTCTAACTAAAAATGGAGGGACAAGAAAGACAAATAGGGAACACAATACCCAGATTTAAGGTCTAGAGGTCACATGCCTATTCTAGAAGAACATAGGCATTATTAAATGTAGTCTGAAATTGGAGAAAGGACTTATTGCAATGGTTTGGTGAATATGTGTAACAAGTTGCTGTTGAAATAGTACCCACAGACTAGTGTCAGATAACCTGGCATGTTGGAAGAACATATTATTGTGGAATTTGTTGCCTTTCACAGAACATAATAATGAATTGGAGATATTGTATCATTGGGATGGAGTTGGAATTGTACAAAGTTTCTGAGATCTAACAGTGATAGAGACAAGAAGGGACTAACTGCAGAGTAGGGTTAAGAGCCGTAATTAATTAAGGGTTTATGATGAGTGAGGTCTCAAGTTGAATATAAAGTACTGTATAACTATAAGGTAAATAGAAATAGACAACTAGTGATATGCAATGGGATGAGATGCATGTGACCACAGTGGTCTGTTATAATGGGATATTTTATCACTATCACTATATATTTATTCTCTATTATTTGTTTTGTGTGAGTTTAATATATTATCACCTATATATCATATCCAGGATCTCCACTTGGGATTCAGAACCTTGGAAACCCTCACTCATCTGACCACTTCATTGAAATTAGTACACTGATATCTATTCTTATATCTGTTAAGAACTGATCAGAACAGAGGCAGATGTAAGGCTGGGACTCAAGTTAGAGTTAACTGAGGTTCGGGGTTGGGTGCTGAGGGGGGCGAAGGCTTGGTGGTTGAGTCAGGTGGGACTTGGCTTCAGCTTATGTGCTGCACCAGCTCAACATCCTGTCCTGGTATTTTGGATGAGGCCCCCAAGGTCACCCAAAGTTTGGGCATGACCTTAGTGAGGGGAGTGTAGAGATTAGAGATGAGTATATTAGAGGTATCTTAGTTGATATCAGAACTGATTTTCATGTACATGAACTAGTAGCTTATTGTCAGAATCCAAATATCAGTGATAAAAGTTGTAGATGAATGAAGTGTTAGTGATTCTGTTCAGAAATGTTTCTAATTATAATAGAATGGTATTTGAAAGTGAAGATAAATCCTACAGTAAAAGTGAATGACTTTCAGAATCTTCGCGAACAAAGTGCATAGTTCCAAAGAGATAAGGGTTCTGAAAGGATTCTATCTTGTAGATCAAATGAACTTCACAGTTCATGTCGATCATAGCCAATGATCTCACATTCTTTGAAGTGGGTTAAACTAATAGAAGTAAAATTGGAGTGCTTACTCAAATGTGAAGCTGTTGTTCAAGGTGAGTTTAGGACAAGTTGGCAAGTATGAGTAGAGAAATCAAGTTGACATACAATAATTGAACTGAGGAATATACATGTGAATGTACTAGCTTTTATACCAAACGGTTCGGAAGAGTGAGCAAATGGAAAAGGGTCCGTGAGGATTGGAAAGTAGCTAAGGTACATGTAAACTAATTAAAGGGCATTGAAAACAAAGAACAAGGGCGGTAGGAAAATTGTGAATAGAAGAAAAAGATTAACGAACTAACAATAACTCTTGAAACATGTTTCCGAATCGCATGGCTCTTTGGGTAAAGTTATCCGTCCTTGAATCCTTCGGAGAGTGATCCTGAGGGTCTAGAACATTCATATCGTGATGCCTAATGATATAGAATCTCATCGCAAGCTTTGATGGAGTGGAGGTACCTCAATCAATAAGTTGATTGTGAAAGATGGGGATAGTGATGGGGATAGTCAGGGTGCTTCTTTTCCAGAAAAGATTATGATCAGACCTGGTTATTGATTGTTTCACTAAACACCAAATAGAGTGACTGATGAGCTGTATTGAGTGACCAGATCAAGTGTATGCAATGTGCCTGAATGAGATGATTTGAATTCCAAACCAAGATCTTCGGATAGAATGTGTTCGGAGGTCTCAAATATCATTCGTCACACTTATATATGAAGGGGTTCGGGGATCAGGGACTGAATGACCAAGGTCAGGGTTGTAAGCTACAGAGAGGGAGATCAAATGCAGGATGGAAATAGATGTGAGATGAGTGTGAGATGACTGGAGCTTTGGCCTCAAGGGTCCAAAGGCTCAGGGATTGGGATCGGCATAGGTTCTGACATTATCCCCAGACCCAGACTATTTCCAGATCCAGATCTCCAATTTCTACTAGTATATAAACTCCAGCTCATGTAGCATGGACCTCAGTTCTGATTTTAACTAAACCTAATCAGCTTAATCCATTTGCTTCATTGTACATGTTGTATCCTTCCATTCACTTCTAACTTTCTGGTTCTTCACAACACTTTCAAATATAGGGATTAAGTCAGTGTCACACAACCAGCCTACCAGGGGACAACCAATTTTAGCCAATGCTCCAAACTCTTCTGCATCTCCAAGCTCCAAAGTCCAAATTTTGGCATACCTGAGATATGAAGTCCAAAGTCTGAACTCTGTTCCTGAGTAGCAATGTTTAGGTATGACAACCAACTTACAAAGTCTGGTTCAACACCATTGGTGGACAGTTGAGTTCTAAAATGTGCTTCAAACTCTTCATCACCTCCAAGTTTCAAAGCCTGAATTTTTCTCCTGAGCAACAACCTTCAGATCTGAGGTCCAAGCCTGAACCAGAGCTTCTCAAGGATGTGGTAATACTTCTTTAAATTAGCAGAACTTATTAAGAAGAACCCAGGAGGTGTTGTGACACTAAAGAAAAAGGCTGAGTAAGTCAATTGGGTTTTGCTCTCAATGCTGTCTCCAATGGAGGAGAGCTTTTATGTCCAGGAGCAGTTATAACAGAGAAAGCTTCAATCTCTCCCTTGTCTGTCACTTGAACGTCCCCTCCACTTTTTCAGAGCGAGGAAATATGGAGCGTTACAAAAAGAGGATGGAATGGCTAAGCTGAACCTCGCACGTCACTGTTCATAAAACTCGATCGAAGCTCAAGTGGTGGGCCTGCTTCCGGTGAAGGTTGTGTAAGCGGTAAATATACAGGACAGTAGGGAGAAGTGTATCACACCGTGAAGATCCTAGACTGTGAAGTTCGGCCTAAATCCCTGCAGAGAATGCAAGTAGCGCTATCATCACAAATAAGCTGGAATTCAAAGACTTGATAACAATTCGTCAGAGCTATATGTATAACAGCATACCCAGCTGGAGAAGGAATTCCAGAGCATAGAGAGACTGTGTATGAACCTGGGGCAAAACACGGTCTCCATTCTGAGTTTTGTTGTGGGTGAATACCACATCACACTAGCAAATCCATATTTTTTTCTAGTATGGCCTGTCACGATTCCGTATATCGCATGAGTCACAATAGCACAACGCAGACATCTTGTACAACATATACTTAGTAAGATCACCACCGCGATCAAAAACACATCAGACGACACATGGTAGTCACAACATATGGCTACGTGTCAAACTGGCCTTAGGCAGATTACGACAATAATCGCAAGGATCTGGTGAGTATAAGCAGTGTATAGGTTTCAGAGGAATGATGGAACAGGTGGAAGTTTGGCCCAAGTGTCGATGCTCACGAGATGGGAGACACTCACAATATAATATGCAGTTGTCATTTCTACGAAGAGAAGTATCCACGAAGAACCAAAGTTAACGTATCCACCTTTCATAAATAGAGTGTGTTTAAATCAAGGTTTGAGTTTACGCCAATACTTGGCACTCTTGTCACGTGCGTCTCGAGCATATGCTCGCCAGTTCCGCACTTTCACCAAAGCTCACGCTCACTCCCACCATCACGCGTACCCTCCTCCATCCGCAGGCCCACATACCCAAGTTCTTTCACCGACCCTCACTTACCGCTGGTCTTGGAGCCCTTGTGCTTGGGATCGCAGTATCCTTTCCCTTCAGAGAGTCGACATACAAGGTTACCAACCGTATATATCAGTCTACGCACACATTTTCCGGTTGTCTCGGTGCCCGTTTCTTCGCTTCAGTGCCATTTGGAAATTTTGGAACGATGTCTGATTCTGAGCCAGGTGGGTTTTGTTGTCATTTTATTGTCATTATCGTCTATGGCTATGTTGGGAATAGTGTATAGTGACTGACTTTTACCTCCATTTCAGTCATAACTCCCCCACAACCTCCCCCAACATGGTCTCATACTCCTTCCTCCATTCTCTCTCTCACAAAAGTCGCCATTGACGCTACCCGCACTCTCCACAATCAAGTTGCCTCACTCTCACCCTCCTCCCACTCTTTCGAATCTGTCATCCTTCCCCTCGCCGCCTCAGAAGCGCGTCTCGAGTCCCTCGCAGAGCCCTTATCCTTCTACCAAAACGTCGCGGTTGATAAGGCTCTTCGGGATGCTAGTAATGAGGCAGAAGTTATGCTGCGCGACTTCGGAGTGGAGGCGTCGATGCGGGTAGATGTGTATGCAGCTGTAAGGGGCGCAGCGGAGGCGGCGGAGAAGCAGGGAGGAAAGCTTGGAGCAGAAGAAAGGAGACTCGTGGAGAAGATGGTGTTGGATGGGAAACGGGCTGGGTTAGCATTGCCGGAAGAAGAGAGAAAGGTGTTGATGGAGGTAAATGATGTCTTTTCGTCCTTCTTTTGAATTGTGATGGCTATTGACGCGATTGGCGAATTCAGCTTAAGAAAGAGCTTTCCCAAACGTGTCTAGAGTTCTCTAAGAACTTCAACGAGGAGAACGTAAGTTCACCCTCCTCTTCCTTTTTAGTGCACACGCCTCACTCTACCAACATAATTAACCACAGGGCACAATAAAGTTCACTCTTTCTGAGCTCGAAGGGGTGCCCAAAGACGTACTGTCAGGGTACAAGAAAATTCCTGGGTCGGGAGATAGCACGGAATTGTACGAGATTACCTTCAAGACCCCTGATATCATGCCAGTGGTGCGTGGCGCCCTTTTGTCAAACTGCCATTGCAGACTTATTAATGCTGCTGATGTTTTCTCCTCCCCCAGTTCAAGTTCGCATCCAACCCATCCACCCGGCGTCGCGCCTCAGCAGCCTTCGAGGCCCGTCTTGCAATAAACGCGCCTCTCTTTACTAAAGCACTTGCGCTGCGTCGGCGCATCGCCAGCCTCCTGGGATACAAGACGTGGGCGGATTTTGTGACAGAGGAGAAGATGGTGGGGTCTGCGGAAGGCGTGTTTAAGGTGAGTTTGGGTTTCTTTACTCGTGATCTTTTTGGACAGTGGTAGCGATTTGTGTTGAGATGGATTCCTTACGTTGTCTTGGGCAGTTCCTAGACGACATCCTGGAAAAACTGAAGCCTGTGGGGATTAAAGACCGTGAGGTCCTTCTAGCGCTCAAGAGGGAGGAACACCTCGAAAAGGGGCTCGACTTTGATGGCGAGTTCTATCTTTGGGACTACCGGTGCTCCCCACTTCCATGATGTTACTCTATTAGTTGACTGAATCCAGTCAACATTCTTCAGATATTATGACCGTAAATTTATCGAGAAAACGCTCTCTCTCGACGATTCCCTCGTCAAGGAGTATTTCCCTGTTGAAACTGTCGTGGGTGCGATATTGGAGATATATCAGGATTTGTTGGGGGTGGAGTTTAAGCGGTGTGTAGGGGAGGTGTGGCATCCTGGTAAGTTGCCTCATCCTTATATTTGGGCCACTGTTGAGCTAAACGTGGTTTGGTATTGTTCAGATGTACAACAGTTCGCAGTATGGGAGAAGGGCGCAAAGGACGAAACGGGATTTGTTGGATACACCTATCTTGACCTCTTCCCCCGAGGTCTGCCCCCTTCTTCAGATTCTACCTTAAAATGTTACTCACTTTTTACAGAGAACAAATACAGCCACGCCGCCGTCTGGCCTCTCATCGCCGGCTACGAACTCACCGCCATCGATTCCCAACTACCTCCTATCAGCATCAATTCGGAGGACCAGCCCAATTCCGCTTCTTCCTCTCCCAGGAGCCGTAACTACCCTGTAACCGCAATGGTCGCCAATCTTGCAAAAGCGACACCTGATAAGCCGGCGTTGATGCGTCATGATGACGTGGTAACCTTCTTCCATGAAATGGGCCACGTGTTCCATGGGTTGTTGAGTCGTGTAAAGTTTTCGAGATTTCATGGGACGAAGTGGGTGTCTCCTTTTCTTTTATAAAATAGTTATTTTTCGACTAAACTAATTCTTACATGCTTTCTCGCTCTCTTTCATCTTTGTCATAGTCGATTACTGATTGGCCCTGATTAGTGTTGCAAGGGATTTCGTAGAGGCACCATCGCAGATGCTCGAAAACTGGTGAATATATTCCCTTGGTTATGATTTCATTATGGGCGTTCAACACTATCACGTCCCTTAGGTGTTGGGAACCGAAAGTCCTGCGCAAGATGTCCTCTCACTATCAGACGAAGGAACCGCTCTCGAACGAGCTAATTGAGAGGCTTATTAAAAGGTTTGAAGACTGTAATATGCTGTAGGATCACACTCACTGATGGTGATTCAGCCGGTACACGAATATAGGCTTGTTTTATCTCCGCCAGGGATTCTTTGCTATGTTCGACATGAAAGTCCACACCGACCAGGGTGCGAGAAGTCTTGTAACTGTTATGAGCACCATATAGACCACTAATGCCACTGCCCTGCCCTATCCTGCAGTCGAAGAAGACTACACCGTGCTATGGAACAAACTCCGCGAGTCTATCTCGCTTGTGAAGAACGACGAGGAATTCATGCCTGGCCAGGGGTCGTTCGGTCATCTCATGGGAGGATATGATGCAGGGTATTATGGGTATATGTACAGCTTGGTGTTCGCGGCGGATATGTATGCGACTGTGTTTAAGAAGGATCCTTTGGACCCGAAGCTTGGTAGGTTTTCTTGTCTTTTCCTTTGCGACTGGGATATCGTGTTGGATTAACTCAAAAATTTCTTTTTTTCCAGGAAAATTATACCGAGACAGGATCCTACTTCCTGGCGGAAGCAGAGATGAGGCTGTATCCCTAAAAGTACGAAACCACCCCATGTCTCTTGTATACTTCCACTTACTCCGTACCTCACCTCGTAGGATTTCCTGGGACGTGAGCCTACATCTGCTGCGTTCCTGAAAGAGCTTTTCGGGTCGGTGCCGAATGCGAGTCTATAAGTTGTAAATTGGTAAGAAAGAAGATATCGGAACAAGTCTGATACACGAGTTTGTCAAATAATTTCGAAAATAAAAGTGATTTTTGCACTATAAGTCATAGTTCCAAATCTAGAGACTAAGGCAGACAATTCTGGATGTCTCCTAGTGTCCTTATGAATGTGTTCTGTATGAGATATGGTGACGCCATGACATGAGATCTACAGAGGTAAAATATGGACACTCGATTGTTGTTCTCGGTCGAAATCGCCATTAGTAACGCTGTCCAAATAGTATGATACGCACCAGTGAATATTATCTTGCCTCCAGTTCAACCTGTAAGTTCGGAGCTCCAAATAACCCTATTATAGTTATACGCTAGAGCCAACAGCAAGGAATTGAAGGGGTTAGGTTTACTATTAAATAAGATTTTTTCCCTAGTATCAATATGAGAATTGATTCCAAGAAACGGTCATCCGGATGAAATGGGGTCAAACGGAGGTTCCATGCCAATGGGATATAGATTCCATGGCCAGATTCTAAGAGCTCAACTGTCGTTCCAAAAAGGCGCACAGCCTGCAAGTGTCAAAGATATCGAAATTTTGTCTGATAGTAGTACCCATGCTTCGAGAGCATGGGTTCAGAGCCACGCGACTATCGCACCTCGTCACCTCCCCCTCTTCCCCCTTACCTTTTCCCACCTTCCCCGTTCCTTCTTCCCGCTTCTCTTCATTCCAGGCTACCAGGCTGCCGCGCTTAGTTCCAAGCCCGTTACTACTACAAACACAAAGAGTACTCCACCGAGGTTGCCCATTCGCATTGTAAGGGAGTGTCACTCCCTGTACAGTGATTATAGATCTGTTTTTAGTACACTTATGGTGGATTAGGTCTACATTCCGCTTCATTCCACATTTCACTAGATATAAACTCTTGTAAATAGTTTACATGAAAATTAGAGAAGTTTGACTCCTACTCTCATTAGGATTCTGTCTGCATCTGCAGCAGAAAACCCTTCTTACAGCATACTTACTCTAAATGGAGTAGGTATTATAAGGATATCCCCTATCATTCTTCTGCATACCTTTATGGAAAGGGTGGTGGTTGTTAAAGGCATCCTAGCTCATGCAACAAGCCACCATCCATCTGAGTACTTCATCTTAGCCAAACTGTTCATCCTTCATGTCTTCTCAAAACATAAGTACCATTGCATGTTACCTCTAAGAGAGGATCAGAGCTCATATCCTCATTCTTCCTCTCCTTTGGAAATGTGTTGGACATCAAGCTCCATTTCACTTTCAGATGTCATCCAGAGGGTGATAGTATCAGAATTGAGTAATAAATGATAAGAGTTGTAGATGGGTGTGATGTTAGTTAGACAATTGGAAGTATTATTAGTGATAATGGAATGATGTTCACAAGTGAATAGGAGTCCTACAGTAAAAGCATATAACCTTTGGAATGTTTGTGAAGAGGTGCATAGTTCCCAAGAGATAGATGTTCCAAAAGGATTCTGTCTTGTGAGCCACAGTCCATGTCGATCACAGCCAATGATCTCACATTCCTTGAAGTGGATTCGACTAATAAAAGTGGAATTGGAGTGCTTACTCAAATATAAAGTTGTTGTTTGAAGTGAGTTAAGGACGAGTTGGCAAGTGTGAGTAAAAAGATCAAGTTGACATACAATAATTGAACTAGGGAATTGTCACGATCATGATTTATGATCTGTTCCGCCTTCCGAACCACCCGAACCACCCGAACCACCCAAACATCATGTTTCTGAATCAACTCTTCGGAACCCGAATCATCGGCAGACTTGTCACACATAAACCATCCAACACTTCGTCACCCATAACATCTTGAATCATCCTAGCAACATCACAAGGACCCAACCAAGAAATCAGATTCTATTATTAGCCTTTCCTCAGAAAAGAAGCACCTACACTATCCCCATCACTATCCCCATCTATTTCTAGGAACTCAATAGGAGGGTTGATTCTGTGCTTCTAAAAGCTTATGGAAACAACACATATGATTCAACATGTGGACGTGTTCATCCCCGTCACTCAGGGCCGTCGTTTAAAGAGGTGAAACAAGGGTTCGTTTACCCAAAACGACATACGGTTTGGAAACAAGTTTCAGGGTTTATTTCTAGTTTGTTAAACCCTTTTCTCATTCACAATTTTCATCCCACTCTTGTTCTCTATGCATTATGGTCATTAACTAGCATACATGTACTTTAACTACTTTTCTGATCCTTAACGGACTACTCCCCATTCGCCTTTGCCTCCGAACGTCCCAGTATATAAGTAGCACATTCGCATGTATGTTCTTTAGTTCAATTATTGCACGTCTACTTGATTGATCTGCTTGACTTAACAATTCGTCGTGAACAATCAAAAAGAGCAACTTCATTTCGAAGTAAGTCCTATAAAACTTATCACTTTAGATTTGATTATACTTCGAAAGAATGTAATCATACTGGGTGTGATCGGCGTGAACCATACGGTTCATCCGATCCACGAGATAGAATCCTTTTGGAATATCTATCTCTTCGGAATCATGCACTTCTTTGCAAACGTTCCGAAAGCCCTTCGCTTTTGCTGTAGGATTGCCTTTCATTTTCGAACACCATCCTCTTTATGTGGAAACATTTTCCAATGTTATTGCTAACAATACATTTGTCCATAACATTTATCTTTGATAATTGAATTCTGACAGGAATATACATGCGAATGTGCTAGCTATATACTGAACCATTTGGAAGGAAGAGCGAATGGGAAAGAGTCCGTGAGGGTCAGAAAGTAGCTAAGGTACATGTATACTAATTAAAGGCCATAGGAAACAAAGAACAAGGGTGGTAGGAAAATTGTGAATGAAGAAAAAGATTAATGGACCAACAATAACTCTTGAAACGTGTTTCCGAATCGCATGGCTCTTCAGGTAGAGCTAACTGTCCCTAAATCCTTCGGAGGGTGATCCTGAGGGTCTAGAACATTCATATCATA
>QMFG01001742.1:0-12018 GCA_003314545.1 Ramaria sp. MG151 | reverse complement strand
AGCAGTAATAAGAAATGAAAAGGAAAATTTTATTATTATTTTATTTGAATTTATTTGAAGTGTTTTTGATGTTTTTGTTCAACTTTGTTTGAGGCGGCTTTTAAGCACCTAAAAGATAATCTAAGCGGTGTGTGAATTCTAGCGCGGGGGATGCGCTGATACAGAATCAAATGTCAGCACTTAACGTTCGCGTACAGTGATGCGAGCTGTAGATAGAGAGATAACTGTAACTTAACAGTTTTTGAGGCAAATACTGGGTTCAATAGAATGCTTGAAATGATGACGAATGGCCAGTGACGATTCGTTAACAAAGCAAGCGATGTTGAGATATCAAGCAAAGATGTAGAGATAGTTCTGAGAGTGTGGAGGTTATACTGCCTTGAATTATGGAGAAATTTACAAGCGTACTTATAGTGAGAGCTAGCTAATAATAGTCTTTTGTGTTTCCAAGAAGAATACTGGGGTGATGGAGCAGTTCTGGGGTTGCAGTCTACATGAGGGACAAAATGCACAAAATAGTACTAAAGACATGTGTAAAACTTCTGAAACTGATCATGGTGTGGTAGGAAATGTGGATCATGTGTTTCACTACTATACTGAGCCAAAAGAACAAGAAAAACATTGAGAGAAAATCCTGAAACTCCATTTCAAAGCTCCGGGCGCTTGTTTCAATGAAATCGAGGCGATCGGCTTCGTTCGTGGATCGGCGATGATAGGGGTGATTAGGAATAGAAGTCGGAGTGTCGTAACAGTTGATAGAAGTGTTTCAAAGCCACGCGGGGCTCGATCAGTGGCTATTGGAGCCCGTTCGTGTCCGAAGCGCATATACGGGCACGTTCGTCCCTGCATAGGCCGGGGATCGTTGGCCGAGTAGTCCTAAAGATGTAAACAGATCATATTCTAAGGCCCAAGGCCTTGAACTCTCATTAGTAGTGGTGTCTATAGTGTTTTTGTTCTTTTATTCTGTGCGGCGCTACTGATGCACCAGTAGATTACGTAATGCGATGTTCGCGTGGTAAATAGATAGTAAAATAACAAGTAGCTTCATGAGATCACACAAAAGAACACGTACATTGACAATGGCGACGATGCTTGAGATTACTTCAACAGCGACCTTCAATTTTGGATAGATAGATGAGGGTCCTTTCAGTGCCTTGATGATGGTTTTGAATGTTGCAGAAAGGAGGGCTTGTGATTCTTGTTATTATTTATCTACCTGCTGCATGAAGGTTACATCACATAATCTATTCATACATCAGTAGCACCGTGCAGAATAAAACAACAAAAACAACATAAAAACACTACTAATGAGAGTTCAAGGCCTCGGGCCTTAGAATATATTCTGTTTACACCTTTAGGATCATTCAGCGAACGATCCCCGAGGCTATGCAGGGACAAACGTGTGCATATATGCGCTTCAGACATGAACGGGCTCCAATAGCCACCGATTGAGCCCCACGTGGCTCTGAAACACTTCTATCCACCCTTACAACACTCCAACTTCTATCCTAATCACCCTATCGTCGCAGATCCACGAACGAAGCCGATCACTTCGATTTCATTTAAACAAGTGCCCAGAGCTTCGAAATGGAGTTTCAGATCTTTTCTCTAATGCTTTTTCTTGTTCTTTGACTGAGTATGGTAGTAAAACACATGATCCACATTTCCTACCACACCATGATCGGTTTCAGAAGTTTTAAACATGTTTTTAGTACATTTTTGTGCATTCTTCCCCTCATGTAGACTGCAACCCCAGAATCGCTCCATTGCCCCAATATTCTTCTTGGAAACACAAAGGACAATCATTAGCTAGCTCTCACTATAAGTACGCTTGTAATTTTCTCCAGAATCTAAGGCAGTATAACATCCACATCTCTGTTACAATCTCCACATCTTTGCTTGATATCTTTACAACCCTTGCTTTGTTAATGAATCGTCACTGGCCGTTCGTCATCATTTCAAGAGTTCTACTCAACTCAGTGTTTATCCCAAAACTGTTAATGCATCCCCCATGCTAGAATTCATATCTCACTTAGATCATCTTTTAGGCGCTTAAAGACCGCCTCCAATAAAGTTGAAGAAAACATCAAAAACAAGCCAAATAAAATCTAATAAAATATATATATAAAATTTCCATTTCATTTCTTATTATTCTGCCGCCTGCGTCGGAGTCACAGTGTATTGACCATCAATAATGTGCAGAAAGGGGTTGTCGATACCTGATGGAGGCGCAGGGGACAGTTGCTGTGGAGATATACGAGGGGAAAACATTCCGAGATCGACATTTGATACAACTGGTGGAGAGGTGGATTGGATGAGGTGCTCAGCAACTGGTTTGGAGGATGTAGGTCCTGGGGGTGGCTCGATGGGGTGGCTAACATCCAGTAAAGATGAGCGAGAGGAAGACGGGCCAAGGTCATCATTAGCTATAGCTATATGAGGTAGAGAATTGGTTTGGGTTGGGTGCCTAACGCTTGATTCAGACATTGGAGAAGACGACGGATCAAGCCAGTCACTGTCTGGTGTGGAGAGGGGAGAGGTTTTTCGAGGAGACTTATTGGAGTTGCCCACAGAGAATTTACCGAGGAGCATATGAGCAAAGTTGCATATCCTATGTGGAAGCAATTGAGGATCCTGATGGTCAGTATCCAGTATAGATGATGCAGGGGGTGGCTTGGGAGAGTCTCTGAGGGATTTGGGACAGCGGACTATTTGAGAAACTTTCTTGGGAAGTGTGCGCAAATCACTAAACAATATGTGTAAGGGTGTGGATGCAGGTGTAAGTGTCAAGTTGGGCCCTACTGGTGATGGTGGGGATATTAATAAAGAATGAAATGGAAATTTTTATCTATTTTATTTTGTTTTATTTGAAATGTTTTTGATATTTTCTTCAAGTTTGCTTGAGGCGGCTCTTAAGCACCTAAAGTGTAATCTAAGCGAGATATAAATTCTAGCGTGGGGGATGCGCTGATGTGGGAGCAAAATGTAAGCGCTTAAAGTTCGCGTACAGTGATGCAAGCTTGTAGATAGAGAGATAACTGTAACTTAACAGTTTTGAGATGAACAATGGGTTCAATAGAATGCTTGAATCGATGACGAACGGCCGGTGACGATTCGTTAACAAAGCAAGCGATGTTGAGATATCAAGCAAAGATATAGAGACTGTTCTGAGACTGTGGAGGTTATACTGCCTTAGATTCTGGAGAAATTTACAAGCGTACTTATAGTGAGAGCTAGCTAGTAATTGTCCTTTGTGTTTCCAAGAAGAATATTGGGGCGATGGAGCGATTCTGGGGTTGCAGACTACATGAGGGAAAGAATGCACAAAAAATGTACTAAAACATGTTTAAAATATCTGAAACTGATCGTGAGGTGGTAGGGGGTGTGGATCATGTGTTTCACTACTATACTGAGCCAAAAGAACAAGAAAAACAATAACAGAAAATCCTGAAACTCCATTTTGAAGCTTTGGGCGCTTGCTTAAATGAAATCGAAGCGATCGGCTTTGTTTGTGGATCGGCGACAATAGGGGTGATCGGGAATGGAAATAAGAGTGTCGTAAGAGTTGCTGGAAGTGTTTCAAAGCCACGTGGGGCTCGATCGGTGGCTATTGAAGCCCGTTCGTGTCCGAAGCGCATATATGGGCATGTTCCTCCCTGCATAGGCCGGTGATCGTTGGCCGAGTAGTCCTAGAAATGTAAACAGATTATATCCTAAGGCCTGAGGCCTTGGATTCTCATTAGTGAATGTTTTTATGCATTTTTATTGTTTTTATTCTATGCGGTGCTACTGATGCATCAGTAGATTATGTAATGTAGAGCCGCACGGTGAAAGAAATGGAATAATAAAATAACAGATATCACGTTGAGAACAAATGTGGGTAATCAAAGGCAATGCATTGGATAATATAGCAAAAAGAATGGAGACTTAGAAACTCAGACTCATACACAGACACAGACACATAAGATGGATGTATCAAAGACAAACCACATAGATACAAGTAGTGCCTACATGACCAAAGTGTCCACAACACTATATAAACAGATGCTAGCGCCAAACACTGGCAAAATCATTCTTGTTGTGTCAGCCGTGGCACCCACTAGATCCTTCTTTTACTTTTCTTTGATTATCTGGAAACCCAGTTAGGGTAAGCGCCAAAAATATTTCAAGAGTTGTGTTTATGCATCTGTCTGGAGTTTCTATATTCATTTTCTCAAAGCTTTTTGCACAGATCCATGTCTGTCTTCTTACCTTTTGAATTTCACATCCCAGAATGAGCAAGCGATCACTGAACAAGCCCATTCACTAATTATACTTGTCTCCTGCATCGGTCACACAAGTTCTCTATATTGCCGTATAGCATTCCTTCAACTTCACAGTCCACGAGGAGACATTCTAGGATGTCAATGGGTTGATAAACCGGCGATTGAAGCTTAAAACAGTCTACATTATCCATGACTTGGTGAACTCCATTTGTGCACATTGGTTCGACTTCTGACAGTGCGGCAGTCCCAGGATCTGAAATCCTGCAGCACATTTTGTGAAGATAAAGATGAGTGTAATACCAGTGATAGACAAACACTAGATACATTTGATTTTACCTAAAGATGACTGTAAACTAAATCTTGTTAGCTATGATAAGTGTGTTACTCCACCCCAGTACACTGGGAGGAAAAACTACACTACAAGTGGGCACACAGTGGTTAAGCACAGACCACCTACCATAATAGTACAGTGACAGACTAATGTGTCACTCCTCTGCCATGGCATAGCATATAAAAATTGTTATTATTATTATCTACCCTGTGGACATCAGATTATGTAATCACTCTGATGGATCAGCAGAACCGCCTGACAGAGAATAAAAATAAAATAATCACAAAAACAGGACCTCAATTCAACTCAAGGCTTCCAGCCTCAGAATTCATTTTGTTTATATTTTTAGATTCCACTGGCCCAGCAACCCTGAGCCTAATTGAGCACAAAAAAGCACATACATGCATTTGGACATGAATGGGCTTATATAGCCAGTGATTGGCAACCATGCGACTCCGAAACACTACCAAACATCAATTCAGCAATTGATTAACTATTTCCATTCACCCCTATCATCGCTGATCAGCGACCAAAGGCCAAACACTTCTGTTTCATTTAGAACAAGTGCCTGAAGCTTCGGATGGAGTTTCAGAAGTTTTCAGATTATTTCTCTTGTTCTTTTAACAGAAAATAAATTGTGGTATGCATGATTTGTAGTTCTGATAGCACACAGATTGGTTTCAAGTGCTTTAGATAGTAATTAGTTCCAATTTTGTGCATTTCATCCCTCATGTAGATTCCAACCCCAGAACCGCTCCACCACCCTGAGATTTTTCACTCATCCACAAGAGACTCACTATAGCTACTGTTTCATATAAATACGCTTGTAGTTCTCGCAATAATCCAAGGCAGTAAATCTCCACAAAGTCTCTTACATTTTGGATCTCTTGCTTTATATCTCTACAACCGCACCAGCTGTTTTCTTTCATTTCAAGGCTGTCATCCAACTCAAAAGACATCTCAATTTAGTTAAGTTGAACCGTTATCTCTATCTACAAAGCTCGTGTTATAGTATGTGAACTTTAAGTGCTGACACTTTGCATCCACATCAGCACATCCCCCACATCACAATATATTTCCGCTTAGATTGCAACACAGGCACTTATTGTGTGCATTGTAGGAACTTGATCAAAACACCAAACAAAACATCAAATAAATATAAAATAAATACAATAAAAATTTCTATCTCTTTTCTTATTAAAAATAACAAGACTATACAGTGACAAATCAACTCAGTGTTTGCATGGTGCCAAACCACTGTTATAGTTACCTATATGACAACAAATCAACTGTAGTGTACAGGTGAGCAAAATACAAGATCAAATAATGTCTTGCCTCAGTGTTTGCATGGTGTCAAACCACTGAGGGAGACTGTACATAACAGTAGCTACTTATAATCTCATGAGAACAATAAGACCCACAATAAAGGGGAATAAAAGAATGTCTTGCAACTGTGCAAGACCTAAAATAACCAATAATGGCCCACTGACTAATCAGGGCTTTGGGCACTGTGGTTTGCAACTCCAATAGCTACCACTGCTAATGATAATGTCACTCTTAGTACCTGTGGGAAGTTCTATGTTAGACACATATTCTAATATTGAGAGAAGAGAAACATCAAACCCAGGCTCACTAGTGGAACCAATGCCAGCACATGCATAGTAGCCCTTTCAAGTGTTTTTACATGTGGTGTAGGATCTCTCGTGCTCAGATCCAGTATAGAGGCACTTTCTAGAGCAGGGGTAAGTATGTCACTGCTGATCCAGTGTGACAGCTAATGTTTCCAGAAATGACAGCAGGTGCCAATGCCTATGATCATGTGCTAGGCCTATAGGGCCTGGAATGTGGAGTGTATGGTCTGGAGTAGCCAGAAAGCTTGCTTGGGGTGCCAAGAAAAAAAGGTTGCCTGTGAGCTCTCCAGTTGGAAGCCTTGCTGTAAGAAGAGGTCTCATGAGACCATCAATGATGGGAATGATGAGTTGGGGCTAAGCATAATAAGAAAACAGAATGGAATATTTGTTTTATTTGTTTTGTGCTTTGTTTATTTGATAATTGATTTTATTCGATTTGCTTTGAGGCGAGTTTTAAGCGCCTGTTAGATAATCTAAGCAAGAAATGTATTCTAGCACGGGGGATGCATTAACAGTTTTGAGATAACTGTTGGGTCCAATAGATCACTTGAATTGAAAACAAACAGCCAGTGACAATTTGTTAACAGTGCAAGCGTTGTGGAGATATCAAGCAAGAGATGAAGAATATATCAGACTTGTGGAGTTTTTACTGCCTTAGTTTGTACCAAGAAATACAAGTGCACTTATAGGAAAAGCTAGCTAGTAATTGTCCTTTGTGTTTCCAAGAAAAAGAAAGGGGTGATGGAGTGATTCTGGGGTTGCAGTCTACATGAGGGGATGAATGCTTAAAAATGTACTAAGACCTATCTAAAGCATCTGAAACCGATCTGGATGCTATGGGAATTATAGATCATGTAATTAACAAGTATATTCAATAGAAAGAACAAGGAAAATCATCAGGGATAAATCTGAAACTCCATTTTGAAGCTCCGGGCACTTGTCTAAATGAAATGGAAGCGATCGGCTTTGTTCGGGGATCGCCAACAATAGGGGTGAATTGGAATGGTAAATATATTGCTGTATATGCATTTGGAAGTGTTTCAGAGCCATGTGTGGCTTGATCGGTGGCTATTGAAGCCCATTTGTGTCCAAAGCTCATGTATGTGCATGTTCGTGCTTGCGCGGCCTCAGGGATGTATTGCCGAATGATTCTAGAAATGCAAACAAAATATATTCTGAAGCCCAAGGCTTTGAATTCACATCAGTAGTGTTTTTATATTGTTTTTGTATTTTTGTTATAGGTGGCACTACTGATCCATCAGTAGATTACATAATGTAATTTTTGCACAGTAGATAGATAATAATAACAAATCAAGCATATGCATTCCAAGGGGGTAGTCCTGGGATCTGGGATAGTGTTGATCTCTGTCCTAGAACCTTCATCCTGTCTGCTAGAGTCTAGGAAAGTTGACCCTGCAAGGTCATTTGACAGCATCTACCAGATGCAGCAGCAATGTGGGAGCATTTAGGTCAGTTGCTCATGGGGCAGTGGTGAGGGACAGAACCTTTTTTACTAAATTGACTAGAGTTGCAAAGTTTTTTCAGAGTAACAGTGTTGTCGAAGTCCCCTGCACCTAACCTCCACACTCTTCAAGCCAGGGCCTGAGACCGGGCTCAGGGCTTTCCAAATTCAAAACTGAGTCAAAGCCCTCCAAAAGCCCTGGTCCGGGCTTGGCTTGGCTCACTGAACCAAGGGCTCGGCCGGCTCAGAGTCTGGCCCAACACTAGATATCAGTATGGCCAGAGTTGTATAATTTTGTTCAGAATGTGTATAATAGTTAGGGCTGACGCTCGGAGGTTTTTAAGTCACTACTTTAAGAGTGTCACAGGAGTTTGTTTCAAACTGGTGCTGGATTTTTAAAACTTGCAAATGGCTATTCTTGGCACCAGTGCCTTAGCAGCCGATCTTCAAAGCTCTTAGCACGATTGCCATAAACAGCTATTGCGTTTTTCTGTTCCTCTTGTGGAGTAGATCTGAGTTGAGACTTAATAAGAAAAGGAAATGGAATATTTATTCTATTTATTTTGTATTTGTTTGAGCTTTTTATTTGATTTTATTGAAGATTGTTCAAGGCGTGTTTTAGGCGCTTGTTCAATAAACTAAGCGGAGTTGTATTGAGATGCGGGGGATGCGCTGATGCGGGAACAAAGTGTCAGCGCTAAAAGTTTGCGTACACTGATGCGACACTTGTAACAGAGATAAAGCTCAAACTTAACAAGTTTGAGATAACTTTTGAGTAGTATAGATTGTTATTATTAACTATCTACCACGTAAGAATGCATTACATAATCAACTGATGCATCAGAGGCGCCACACAAAATAAAATACAAAAACATCATAAAAACACTACTGACATCAATTCAAAGCCTCAGGCTTTAGAACACACTTTGTTTATACTTCTAGAATCACTCGGCAACACATCCCCAAGGCTGCGCAAGTGTGAATGTGTGCATACATGCGCTTTGGACACAAACAGGCTTCAATAGCCACCGATCGAGCCCCGCATGGCTCTGAAATGCTTCCAAACATATATATGATATTGTTATTTTATTATTCCATTTTCTCTTATCGCGCTGCTCTACATTACATAATCTACTGATGCATCAGTAGCGCCGCATAGAATAAAACAATAAAAATCCATAAAAACACACACTAATGAGAACCCAAGGCCTCAGGCCTTAGGATACAATCTGTTTACATTTCTAGGACAACTCGGCCAACGATCCCCGGCCTATGCAGGGACGAACATGCCCATATATGCGCTTCGGAGACGAACGGGCTTCAATAGCCACCGATCGAGCCCCGTGTGGCTTTGAAACACTTCTAGCAACTCTTACGACACTCTTCCATTCCCGATCACCCCTATCGTCGCCGATCCACAAACGAAGCCGATCGCTTCGATTTCATTTAAGCAAGCGCCCAAAGCTTCGAAATGGAGTTTCAGGATTTTCTGTTATTGTTTTTCTTGTTCTTTTGACTCAGTATAGTAGTGAAACACATGATCCACACCTCCTACCACCTCACGATCAGTTTCAAACATGTTTTAGTACATTTTTTGTGCATTCATCCCCTCATGTAGTCTGCAACCCCAGAATCGCTCCATCGCCCCAATATTATTCTTGGGAACACAAAGGACAATTACTAGCTAGCTCTCACTATAAGTACGCTTGTAAATTTCTCCAGAATCTAAGGCAGTATAACCTCCACAGTCTCAGAACAGTCTCTATATCTTTGCTTGATATCTCAACATCGCTTGCTTTGTTAACGAATCGTCACCGGCCGTTCGTCATCGATTCAAGCATTCTATTGAACCCATCGTTCATCTCAAAACTGTTAAGTTACAGTTATCTCTCTATCTACAGCTTGCGTCACTGTACGCGAACTTTAAGCACTTACATTTTGCTTCCGCATCAGCGCATCCCCCGCGCTAGAATTTATATCTCGCTTAGATTACACTTTAGGCGCTCAAGAGCCGCCTCAAGCAAACTTGAAGAAAATATCAAAAACAACACAAATAAAATAAAATAAAATAGATAAAAAAATTCCATTTCATTGTTTATTAGATATGACAACATATCTACCATTTCCAACCACCCCTATTGTCACCAATCCCTGAATGAAGCCGATTGCTTCGATTTCATTTAATCAAGCGCCCAAGAGCTTCAAAATGAAGTTTCAGAATTTTCCCTTATGATTTTTCTTATTCTTTCACTTGAATATATTTCTTAAATACATGATCTACAGTTCCTACAATATCAAGATCGGTTTCAGATATTTTAGACAGCCCCTAGTACATTTCTGTGCATTCCAACCCTCTTGTAGACTGCAACCCCAGAATCGCTCCATTGCCCCTTTCTTTTTCTTGGAAACACAAAGGACAATTATTAGCTAGGTTTTCCTATAAGTACACTTGTAATTCACGTCAGAATCTAAGGCAGTATAACCTCCACAAGTCTGATATATTCTCTATCTCTTTGCTTGATATCTCTACAATGCTTGCACTGTTAATGAATCGTCACTGGCCATTTGTCATCATTTCAAGTGATATATTGGACCTAACAGTTATCTCAAAACCGTTAAGTTTGCACTATCTACCTATCTACAAGTCTGCGTCACTGTACGCAAACTTTAAGCGCTGACACTTTGCTCCTGCATCAGCGCATCCCCCACGCTAGAATACAATTGTTAACAATTGACCTTAGTGTCAAGTCAAACACTGAGTGTTATTGCTAACTACCTGTTAACAATTGACTACCAGGTTTAGTTAGTTAAGCTAAAGGAACTTGTAAGATAGCTAGTCGCTCACCCTTAGTGTCAAGTCAAACACTAAGGGGAGCCGGTCATGCTACTGTACTACTATATATAAGATGTGACCCCTTTGCCCACGGTCCGTGTCACACTCTGATGCTGTGACAATGCGTGATGCAACAGGGGTATGACAACAAAGGGGAACATGAGTGTAGGGACTGGGGATGAAGTAGAATGAAAATGGAAAGCTAACAACAATTCTCAGTTAAATTATCTTGTAGGCGCTTAAAGCTTGCAAAAACAAATTGAAGAAAACTCAACAACAAATCAATAAAAATATAAATAAAATAAATAATTTTTTTATTCCCTTTCTTATTATAGATCACTGGAATTGAGAGAAAACGGCCAGTGATGATTTGCTAACAATGAAATGGTTGCAGAGATATAGAGCAAGAGATTCAGAATATAGGAGACTTGTGGAGTTTTTACTGCCTTTTTTTTTGTACTGAGAAATACAAGCATATTTAAGGGAAAACCTAGCTAGTGAGTGTCCTTTGTGAACCAAGCAGAAATAACAGGGTGATGGAGCGGTTCTGGGGTTGCAATCTACATGAGGGATGAAATGCACAGATATGTAACTAAAAGCTATCTAAAGCACTTGAAACTGATCTGTGAGCTATGGGAACTACAGATCATGCATACAACAATTATATTCAGTAGAAAGCAACAAGAAAATTGATTGGAAAACTTCTGAAACTTCATTTAGAAACTCCGGGTGCTTGTCTAAATGAAATAGAAGCGATTAGCTTCGTTCGGGGATCGGTGATGATAGGGGTGGCCTGAAATGGTAGATATATTGTTTTATTCGTGTTTGGAAACATTTCAGAAATGTGTGGAGCTCAATCGGTGGCTGTTTGAGCCTGTTTGTGTCCGAATGCATAAATGCGTGTGTTCATGCTCACGTGGGCTCAGGGATGCTTCACCGGTTGATTCTAAAAATATAAACAAAGTGTATTCTAAAGCTTGAAGCTTTGAATTGTGGTCAGTAATATTTTTGTAATATTTTTGTGTTTTTATTCAGGCAGCTTTACTGATCCATCAGTGGATTATGTAATCTGAGGTTCGCATAGCAGATAGATAATAATAACAAGACTCTGGCGATTTGGATGTTTCTTTCACTTTGGAGAATGCTCCGATCGGGGCTGGTCATGTTTATGTCGGTTACTATCTCTGTAAGGGCAACCCTCCTAGCGCCCGTAGGTACCTAGTAGAGGGGAAACCCAAAGAGATATATATATGTATAAGAATATACAGTGAAGGAACTCTCACCTAGTAGAGGGGAAATCCAAAGAGAAAAGTCTAGGGATCCCTGCTACTAGTGAAAAAACTATATATGACTACCTAACGCCCAACCAGGGGCGCTCCTACACGCTGTCAACTGTTATTTCATTATTTGCTTTTTCTCCCAACGCGCAGCTATGCATTACATAATCTACTGATGCATCAGTAGCGCCGCCTAGAATAAAATCAATAAAACCCAAT